>JAXBDA010003680.1:0-33161 GCA_036023075.1 Gaultheria prostrata | reverse complement strand
CTTCATCCGAGCAGGTTTTCACACAGGCCGTAGATAAAGTTTTATGAAAAAGTGCTCGGATGAAGCCCTTCCCGGTCATTTTTTTTGGTGATTCCTCGCGGGTACCCTTAAAAATGCGTTTTAAACACATTGAACGGTTCAGATCATCAAAATTCAATCGGGAAATGGAAGTCCGCATTTTATTTGACTAAGGTAATCCTTAGGAGATCATTATTGTACATCTATAATATTGAATAAACTTTAGGGCCTAATTTATACGGACCTCAAAAAAAAGATTGATTATTTTCCCAATGCATGGATGGTTTATGGAATATTATTGACTATACCGGTCATAGTTGCCTTCGGAGAAAGTACCTTCTTCGAAGTTAAAATTGATCAAATCTTACCTTCGGACAACTATGTTGCAAAAATGGTTAAATGGATTAGCTATGTTATCTATTGAAAAAGATATGATGTCTAAACTTGATTATGAGAGCTTAATTATTACTTTTGCTGCGAAAAATATGAGAAGGGTGTTGTTTAAGTAATATATTTCGGATTAAAGTATATAATTATTATCAAGTTTTGTGTTATTAATGTTTTTATTCTTGTAGTCTTTTTTTTTGTATTATATAATGCGCCTTAAAAATAAAGTTCACATCCGGCCTCAAAAAATTCAAAACCGGCACTGTGTATGAGTGTACGTCAGCCACCTCAGCCATTCTCATCCCCAAGAACTGACGTATGGGGGTACGTCAGGCACCTTAGCCATTAAGGCACAGAGTTTTTTTCTTCGCTCTTTGTTTATGACGATTTCGATTGATTGATCATATATTTGTTCTTTACTCAGAAGGTCAACTCCTAAACTTACGCATGCATCCATACGGATGGTGTACTTGCGTTGCCTGGTCGGATCCTTTCCAGGATGGTCCTCGACTCGTATCATCCAGCACAATAAAAGTATACAACTGTCTAAAAAAATGTGTGAAAGTATTTCCATAAGTGTAAAAGAAGCGGAAATCCCAGGGTACCGATCAAAATGAACCGATCATGTACTGATTGGAGTCGGAGATTCACTTGTGGGTCTCATACGGTTGATCCGAGCTGTTCATTCATCTCAAAATCAAATTCTGAGGGGTATTGTTCGGAAATCAACTCGATCAGACGTCCCTAAGTGCTCGATCCAAAATCACTCTATTTCATTCAAAACAACTTGGATTGGCCAAAATGGGTCCCAGCGCCGGTATCGGTGCACCCAATCTGTACATATAGCACGGTTTGTAAAAGAAGTGTATTGGAATCTGTATTTTTTCTATCTTTTTCTTATCGTCTTTTTCTTATCTTATTGGCACCCTTGTAAATAAGTACTCTCGGAGAAGTATAAGGACCGAGTTATAGAAACACTGTCAATATTCCGTCATCATGACAATGGGATATGGAAATATCTCGAGTAATCCTATATTTATCCTCCTTTTGTTGTTTTAACATAAAGTGCTTTTTTTTGGTATAAAATCTATTACCAAAAAAAAAGGGTCATCACTATTTCCAAAGGATCTTCTTGTGCCATATGCATGATTCCATTTAACAATCCGATTACATAAATTTTGATAGTTGCGCTTGGATATTAGTATCTACTTAGCGAAGCATATTTATTTTTTCTAAGTCAATTATAATCTACCAAGTCTTTATTGATGTCCAATTAACTTGATTTTTTTGAATATACGACAAACACACCAAGAGTTCAAGACTTACAAATTAAGCGAATTGAACCATTAAATTAAATAGGTGAAATTCATTTCCATGTTATAGGAAGCTAGGATTGAGGATCCAAATACGTTGGTTTGCATGCCATACAGCTCAACAATCTGTTCAAGTAAGCCAGAAACAGACATTCAAATGAAGAGTGTGAATCCTAATTGGTTGTTTGCTCGAGTTCCCATTTTCTAAGTTCGAACCAATATGTCCCCTCCTGCTATCAAGTAAGTTAAAGGAATATTTAACGATCTAGGGATAGGATCTTTTACCATGTTGGATCGGCTCAAGGCGATTGGAGGTCTAAAGTGTCAATTTATACATTGTACATAAGTACAAATATCAAGTGAGCTTATACCAAATGAACTTTCAAACAATTTGGGCCAAGTCAGAGGTTTCATTTGCCATGGGCTTGTCACTAATTTGTTAGATGGAGGGGTTATGCCCAACCTGGCTCATTGTAATTGTTGTCCAAGAATTTCCTTGCCAACAATTGAGGATATGTTTATATATAAACAAACCTGTGATTTCTTCATCTTTTCTTTTTATACCAAACCAACGGACACACAATGCTCTAAGAATAATCAAGAAAAGAAATAGAGAACGTGCGCAAGACGTAGAGATTATACGTGATTCCTCGACGGTGTAGTTGAGTACTATTAGGAAAAAGCATCGCCCAGAACACAACACACACCTCAAGCAAACGCAGAGAGACAATATTTTTACGTGGTTCGGCAAATCACCTACTCCACGGGCAGCGGATTTCACTATAATGGAGGAGATTACAATCACTCACCCAAAACCCCAAAGTGTATACCCAAACCCCTCTCAATTGCTACTCTCTCTGATGGGTTTAAAATATCAGAATACACAGGTATTTATAGGGGAAAAATCAGTCCCTGTTTATCATCCACGCTTGATCAACTTGGGTATGAATGAGTGCCTCAAAAGTCCACAAAATGGGCTGCATTGAATTGGAGCCAATCTTGAAGATTTTCCCACATGGAGAATGAGGGCTGCTGCTGCAGCTGCAAATCATATAATCTTTGACGAGTACATCTAGGGGTCACATAGATTTTTAGTATTATTGAATAAAGAATGAAGTACAATTACATCTGTTGTGTATAGTAAATATATTCTTTTTTGATCGGCAAAAGCAATTTTTTAAATTTATTCTGAAGATAAAAAATAAAATATTACTAATACAATAGAAAAGCAAACGCACTGAGAGAGCTTCAAAGAGTGGACAAGAACTCTTCTAGTACTGTAACTCATGAAAATCTGAATCTACCACTCGGCCTCTCAATTTTTTAGATAAATGACAGTAAAAAAAAAAATACAACTAACAAACAAAAAACATAGAAATGTAGTTGTCAAGATGCCAACTATGCAACACCAGCAACCCCAAAATACGTCCTGTTGTTCCCAAAGCCAAGCTGCATATTGTTTACATCATACCTCAAATTAGTGTAACATCCATGTCTTGATTTGGTGGGGGCAACCCCTGAATTATCAGAGGACTGTAAATCACAAACACCCACAAATAGTAGAGTCCTCTCCTCAGCGCCAGCATAAGGATGGTGAAACCCTATAGTTGGAGGGATAGGAGGAAAGAAAACAAAGGCAGTTAGGGTACGTTTTTAGAGCTAGCAGGGGATCTACGTACAAAAACTAAAGACTCAAATACAGAGTTTGTCAATTTGGGTTGATTGAGAGCTTCATTTTCAGCTTTTTATTTTCAAATTTTTGGATTATGGTAATAATGTATTTTGAATATGATAGGAGTATTTGGAAGAAATGTTCAGAATGCATTTTGCAACGGGGCTAGAAGAAGAAAATGAGAAGTAGAACGAAAAAGGCTCCTTTGAAGCTCATTTTGAGTTCTTGCTCCAATTGTCAAATTTGGAGAATGTGTTTTGTTGGTGACTGCATACCTTTTCAAGGGACCAGTTGATCACTGATGTCAGTAAAGTTAAGGATGATTTTCTTTTCGGATAAGTTAAGTTAGGGATGATTACCTTAGCATAACCAAGAAGATCACAGCGAGACTGCATAAAGAGAGTGAAAATTAATGGATTCAAACGATATGTATACTATATCCATTCATACAAATTACAAACACATCACTGGAAATGCTGGATTTACTAGTGCTTTCCAGCATTGAAACAAGCCAAAATCATCAGTTACCAACAATTTCCATACCCGAAAAAATACAATAAGACAGCTTTCCGAAGCTTCGTACCTGATCTCCGTGCTAGTATTATACCTCTCGAGTGATTACGCAGTGCTGTTGAACCACCTCTACGTGGTGTTTCAGATGCTTTGTACCCCCTATGTTGACTCCTCCACCCTTCCATGACGGTTAGAGTGAAGAATGTTGGGATTCCAATCCAGAGAGGTCTTCTCAAGTGTGTAGGCTCAATCCGTTAGATTATATTCACATAGCCCACACTACATCAATTAGGCACAATATATATTGGATGACTCATGACAACTTAAAAGTTTAATCCTTGTAAATGGTGAACCCTCAATTTTGTATGTGAAGGTTTACCCTTTTTTTTATTTATCTGATTAGGGACGAAAATCCTTCACACATGCATGTTCCAGCAAAGAAAGCCTTGAAACACATGCGACGGTGCTTCTGAAGCGAGTAACAACTCCCCCCTCCCCCACCCCCCCCCCCCCAAATTCGGAAACAGGGATGGTGTAGTGCAACAAATGCGCTGCACAGTGGGATTGTGTTTGTGTTGTATTGTCTTGTATTTTCCTGGCAGCTAGCTAGCTAGTTAGTTAGATGTGGGGTTTCAATCAAATCGTTCCCCCTCCTTGTGAGATCAGGGTATGGGACAATTCGGAAGAACCGCAAATTGTTTGTGGGGAATAATCTCTAGCCTCCATAACTTTACACTTTGATCAAGCATAAGAAGTTATCCAAGTAAAGGGAAAGTGATTTGAATGAACGATTGGAACATCAAGTGCTTGTTTAAGTCCAAACAAAGTGGTTTAGATTTCTAAGATAGTATTGCTTCTTTTCAGTAACTTGTATCCTGAAAGATCAGAGTCGGGCCTAGTGAAAAAAATGTGTAACATATATCTAAGGATGGATTTGAATTTTCCATGCATAAAAGTAACTTCCAAACCTAATTTCTGGTCTGGCTAACCAAGAAAGGGCCTACACCATCGAGCGGATCAAGCTCGGAAATGGGTCCAATATTGTAAAGGAAGATTTCTACAACCAACCTTTAACAAAAGGCACGAATAACATATCTTTGACAGCCCAAGGGATTGGCATGGTGGTCTTGGCATGTGAGGCTGTGATATATACTCATACGATCTCATTTCGATTCTCTTCGCTAATAATTAAAATTGAGGCCACTTCACCTCACGTAGGAGGGCTTATAGGGATTAGTCTGAGGTGTGCTTAAGCTGACGCCACCAACTGGCAGATCAACAAAATTAACATAAGAGGGGCATTTATGAGTTATAAGCTTAAAATTATTTTGGCACACAAAATTACTTTTTATCTAGGAATCCAAGATTTCAAGGATGCATTATAATCAATAGACTTAAAGTTAACCACAAAGAACAGACTTAAAATCATAAATCAATCGAGTAAAACACAAGGAGAGAATTCTTAGAGAGAAACTTTAGCAGATTGATTAAGAGGTTAATTACTAGTGTATTCGATCTTTAGACTTAAAAGGGCGATTGAGTAGTCACAAACTGCTGAAACGACAAAAAAGTTTCTCTTTCAAATAAGCTATCAACCTCAACCAAACAATACACTAGCCGTTGGGAGGATCCTATCTTTACAATTTTGGTTTTCAGGTGGAACAACCGGCAACATGATCAAAGTGGAATTAAGTACAAGTATAGAAATCAAGGCTTGCAAGGAAAGAATATAGAGATGTCATTATGATGAAATCCAACTGCAACACTAGCTCTTTACGTAGGCCCAACTTAGGTCACTTTCAAATTCATGCTTATTGTTTGATTACCCTTCATGCTTGAGATTCAGGTTCTCATGCTTTTGATTTGTATAGTCATTGGTGTTTCGTTTTTGTTTTTGTTTTTTTTATAACTCGGGATGTACGTGCCAACTTATACGTATTGTTTAATTCTTAGGGATCAATCCCGGATTACATGCTCCAGTAGCATTGTTACTAGAGCACAAAACAATTCTTCCCGAAGGCATGGATTAAATGTCTGAGAGATTTCGAACTTGAATCTAGAAGGAAAAAACTTCCAAGTTCTTGGCCTTCACACACTGACATTTGTAATTTCTTGTTACGACTGATTTTGTGGTTGAGCTTTCGGAAAAAGATGGCGAAAGGGAATTAAATAGGGAAAATAAGTTTTTAAATTGCCAAATGAAAAGTAAATAGAAATAAATTATTTACCTGTTGGATTCACAATTTTCAACTATATATATCCTACTTACTATGATTAGTTTTTTTATTCCTTAAAGTTTTCTGTATTTTTAAAAGTAGCAAAATATTAGTTACATTTTATTTTTAAAGCAAAGGGGTCATAAAGTTTCGATACACGTTCCAAACCTGACCATAGTCACCAGACATCAGCCTATTCAAGTTACCAAAATAACCTTTGACGTTTCGGATTTTTGGTAATTTTTTTTTTTTTTTGGAACTGAAATTTTTGGTACTTTATTTGTTGCCCCCCAAGGACAAAATGCCCTCAATGGCATCGAACAAGGTCACTCAAGAGCAAGTGCACAATAATATAACAGCAAGTTGTGAATTAATCTTGTCTATCCTTTTAATTGATAAGTAATGAAAACGAAGATAGGATCCGAATTTACCAAAACACCCATATCAGAGTCATATTCAATGGACAAAAATAAAAGGATAGTTAATTTACACTAACCTCCTCTGAGGTATCGAATAATTTGGGGTATTGTGGATTATAAGTCAGGCCTTAAAAAAGCTTTATACAGCTCCCATTTTGTCCTTAAACTTTATAAGTAAATTGATTTGGTTATAACACCCCTTACATTTGGCCAAATCAATTTACTTTCCAATCAATTTAGTCCCAAAAAATCTTAATTTCTCGGTTGGATTCGCCGGATGAAATTTCAGGACAAAATGAGGGCTACACAAAATTTGTAGTAAGGTTTTTTTGAAGGCCACTAACTTGAAATTAACAACCCTAACAGAAGCCTAACAGAGTGGATCTCACTAACCTAATTTATTCCCATTCAAGAGAGGATGGCGTAATTAATTGAAAAATTGGAGGTGTAGTGTATTTGTCAGAAAGCTAATTACCCAAAATGTAATGATAGAAAGCTAATTTCCATCTCTTTTTCTTCCTTATCCTTTCCTCTCTTTTTGTTGTTCTCATTCCATATTATTTTCTTTTTCTTGTCTCTCTAATACTACCCAGTAAGAGAAATTGTTTTTCTTTCATATTTTTCTTCCGTGTGGTTAATAAAATCAAACAAAGGGAAAGTACCTACATTCCCCACAATTTTCTCTCTTTTATTTTTCCTTCCTCTTCAAACAAAACCCCAATCTCCAACTTTGGAAGATGATTTCCCACAACCAGTATGGAGAAGCCTATGATATACCTTTACTCAATATTTTCGTTTATTAACTAATAATTCATAATCATCACCAATTATTTTTCTAATAGTGCCAAAACAATCCAAAACGTTTTAATAGGTACAATAATGTGTAACTAATATGAACAATATGTTTTTTTTTTTTTGTCAAAAGTTGAGAGATAGTATTCATCAAAGATTCCCATGGGGAAATGTTGGGAGTCCACAGATCGGACACTCCAACGAAAACATGTCATAGAAATACAACGAGAAAGCATATGACCAAACCAACAGGACACACCGGACAAGGTCCGGACAAACCGGCCTAAAGCCGGACATAACCGGCCTAAAACCGGACAAAAAAAAAAAAAAAAAAAACGAAAATAAAGAGATACGCTCCCCTTCGTCGTTGAGCAGCCCTTCTCTAGCCAAACCTCCAACCGGTCACGCTCCTCTACCGGAGACCTAAGAAGCCGCCGGAACCCGTAAGGTTGGAAAGGAGGACCAGACGAATCATGACGCCCAACAGGGCTGCGGAACGCCAAGTTCCAACGATCGGCGAACGGAAGGTGGATATGGTGCAGAAGGGGAAGGGGAAACCAGATCTAGAAAGGGGATTGGTCCTTCCCCTCCCGCCACCCAAAGGGTGTGCAACCCGTGGGGGGGGAGGGGAGGGAGGGGGTGCAGGGGGGGGGGTGTGAAGAGTTGAGAGAGAGAGAGAGAGAGAGAGAGAGAGAGAGAGAGAGAGAGAGAGAGAGAGAGAGAGAGAGAGAGCGGCTCCTAGGGTTTTCCCCTGAGACATGAACAATATGTTAACAAACACCATAAAAGTCATAACAAATGGACCAAAAAATAAGTAACATATTCAACTAAAAATGCACAACGCATACCATAAAACTAGTAACTAACCATTTCGTACCCCTAATATTCATAACTTCGCTTTTTTACGTAAACAACTGTTCATAAAAATACATAGCATAAATGAAAATATGCATATCTTTAAACAAAGCAAACACTAACTTTGCCATGTTCCACATGGTGTACCATCATAAGTTTCTATCTTTTTAGCACCAAATGAATTATGCACATGTAAGAATGACAAGATCACGCAAGCTGGCCCAGTCATTCGATTATAAAAAAAAGAGTTAAGATTGTTGCATCCTTAAACGCATGCCAATAAAGGATTATTGAGTGTAATTTGTAATCATATTTTCCAAAGAAGGGTAGTTTAGGTATTTGGCGCTCAACCAAATGCATGATGGAAAAGTTGCAACCAATTAATATGAGGAATAAATGGTAGACATAATTGAGAGCTCCGTCCCTCACACGACTCGCATGACCGAACTTACATTAAAACTTTTATTTCCAATATAACTTAGGTGTATGGGTTTTTTCGAATCTCGATCGATTTTGGGTGCCCAATTTCACTACTCAATTGCAGGGAGTCCAATTCATACCCCTTAAGTTTCAGGTAGGACTACAAACGAACTGAGCCAATCTTTATTGTGCTTGAGCTAAACGAGCCCGAAAACACGAGCTCGAGCTTGGCTGTAAACGAGCCGAGTCCAATTCATTTATTTACGTCCCTCTATAAACGAGTCGAGCTTATACATACGAGTGGACCGAGCTTTGGAGTACAAAACTTGACTCATTTACTAAACGAGTCCAAAATTCAAACTTGAGTTCAACTCGATTACTAAATGAGTCAGACCTCAAATTGCTCGCGAGCAACACTTTTCATTTAAAGACCTTGTTTCAAATCTTGACCACTATACCAACTCCTTGGATTTGACTTTAGACCATATTTTAGAACGAACTTCCAATACAACACCACTCCTTGATTATGTTGAGACAATGCAAATCCTCTCTATTTCTTTAAGATATTGGATAATTTTCGTAGTAATTATGTCGATGAAAAATCGACAAACATGATTTTGAAATCAATTTGTCTTAAAAGAAGACAAATTAAAACAAGTGATCCTGAATAACGATTATATGTTGATCGTCATCCAACCATCGCATAACGCTCTTGATTGCAACCATGATGAGTTTATGTATGATTAATTTCCTCAAACTTCTGATCGTCGGAAAGGGTCCACAGAAACTATTACTTATGTGGGTCCAATATGGATGCACAAATATGATCAAAATTATTTATTTTGTAAAACTCATCAAGTAATTCAACCATCCTAAAAATCATGTTCACGCGCGAGATAAGATCAAACGATTATCGGGGCACAGTTATTTTGCCAATGTGTTTCGATGAGGCATTGATCGCTACCCGATAAATATGATTGTTAGTTTTGTTGAAGTACACGTTCTGGCGACGATTTAGTGAAAGAAGCCATATCCTCTGTTCATTTTCTTGTTCTCACGAGTTTTCGGGTATAATAGCTTAAGATGATGCCGAGCTACGTATAGAAACGAGAAAATCATAAATTAAATTCACGGGTGGAAAGATATGAACTTCTTCAGCCGGTTGGGCTTGCTATTTTGCAAATGTAATTCGATCAGGCATTGATCGCTATCGGATATACTCCATGGTAGTTAGTTTTGTTGAAGTACATGACAAGCTTACTAAACCAAATTACAACTAACTGAACCGGAGGGTAGGGACTAGAGAGACTCGACTGGACGGTAACCCCCACCAAAGAGCTTGTATCGGGGTCCGAAAAAATAAAAATATAGCACAGAGAGAGAGAGAGAGAGAGAGAGAGAGAGAGGCTCCCCTGATTTAAGCACAGAGAGCGTCACCTAGCATTTGGGCGTATGCTCGAGTAGGCTCGCTGTATTCATTCATTCCTTTCTTTCTCTCTCTCATTAACAGACATCATGCATTTCATTGTGTGAGCAGCCTTCTGTAATCATAACCATAAAGACACATAAATAAATCCTCTCCCCCACAATCCCCAAATGTTTCTCTTTATTTTTCACTTCTATTCTTCACAATCAGACATGGTTGAAGCCTTATGGATAGAGACCCATCTTTCCCAGAAGAAAGAGAGCCAATCCAGCAAAACCATCAACAAAATCTCAAGCTTTGCCTTCCATTCTTGAAGCTTAGAACCTCAAATAACCAAAACCCTTTTTGGGTATTCAGTTTCTGGGTCTCGAAATCACTACGAAATTTGTGCTTTAGAGTTAAAGTCTCAAATGGGTTTTGTTTCAGAAGGCTCCAGTTCAAGGGTATGGTTGTGAACAACTCTGTGTTTTGTGCTTCTCCTTGTTTGCTTGAAGCTAAAATGGAGGGTATAGTTGAGGAAAATGTAGTTTTTGAAGAGGGAAAAGGTGAGGGTTTTGTGGGTTTGATTGAAGAGGAGTGTAGAGAGAGTAGTTCAAGCTCTGATTTTCTGGTATCTGAGGCTACTATTAATGAAGAACACAGTCACAGTAGCTCTGAGGATTCATCTTCACCTCCTTCATTGAGTTGGCCTGTTAAGAAGTCTGATTTGCCACATTGTTCCAGTTCTGATGTTTCTCTAGGTGTAGAGAAACCACATTTGGATGGGAGAAAACTGGTGAAACAAGGGTCAACATTATCAGGTATTCATTGTACCATTTAGCTTTCAATCTATAAGTAGATGCCTGTATTCATGCATGTTTATTGATTTATATGGGTTTTTTTAGTCTTTTTTGACTAAATTTGGGGTTGTGCTTGATGGGTTGTTCTTAGAAATTGAGATGATGAAGGAAAGGTTCTCAAAATTGCTTTTGGGAGAAGACATGTCTGGTTGTGGAAATGGGGTTTGTGCTGCATTGGCTATTTCAAATGCTATTACTAATCTCTGTGGTATGCTGTCTGCTTTTCAAACAAATCTTTTGTTTTTTTGGTTTGATGTGCATTTGGTTTTTGCAAATGCTGCATTGTCCTATCTTTTGATTGTCGTGCTATTCCTATGCCCAATTTTTAGCTACAATGTTTGGGCAACTTTGGAGATTAGAACCTCTTCCTGGTGAAAAGAAATTGATGTGGAGAAGAGAAATGGAGTGGCTTCTTTGTGTTAGTGATCACATTGTTGAGTTAATACCCTCCAGTCAAACATTCCCTGATGGAAGTAAGCTTGAGGTAAATTTAACTCATTATTATGTGTCCATTAACAAAATTTAGTTTCACAACTGTTATCTTATTGCTGTTTTGGGAAGAATTGCAGAACCTTATGGAAACCCTATGATAAGATTCTAGTGAGAAGTACCAAATTTTCAAGTTTCTTGGATCTTTTAAATTTCATAGACTGGAAAGAAGAATTTTCCCTGAGTATCAATTGCTTGCGGAAGTAAATACATTTAGCTAGTACCACTTTTTTTTTTCTTCACATTAATTCAAATTACTAACTTAGACATTTGAACAAGTATATCAAATATGCGGGCAAAGTTGTCTCACCCATTCCTTTTTAATTGTGATTCAGATCATGACTTCTCGACCCCGATCAGATCTTTATATCAACCTTCCGGCTCTACGTAAATTAGATAACATGCTTCTTGTAAGATTTCACCTAGTCTTGCTTCTTATTTCATTCTGTCTTTTCGGTACATTGTCCTGGTCTTAGGAGATCATACTGAATTCGATCACCGTTTCTGTAGGAAATATTAGACAGTTTTGTCAATACGGAGTTCTGGTATGTTGATCAAGGAATCCAAGCTCCAGATGCTGATGGATCGTCCTCTTTTCGGAGGCCCCTCCCTCGTCAAGAGGAGAAATGGTGGCTACCAGTGCCAAGGGTTCCTCCTGGTGGCCTTACTGAAAATTCGAGGAAGCAATTGCAGCACAGACGTGATTGCACCAATCAAATTCTAAAGGCTGCCATGGCGATAAACAGTGTTACTTTAGCTGATATGGAAGTCCCTGAGTCATACTTTGAGGGTCTTCCAAAGGTATATATCATTCTGTCAGTACCTGAATGATCAGTTTTGAATATATGGTAGCATTTGGATTTTGGGATCATGAAGTGAATGAATTTTTCATGAGTAGTACAACAACTGCCGACTTCAGTTCAGTGTTGCAATGTAAGACTACATGCAAGAATGGATTTGAGAGCTTTATTTATAAGGGTTACAAAGAGATCAAATTATTTATGAAGCTTCCGTATAACCTGTAAACACGAAACAAACCAAAAGGTGCCATCTAATCCCACAACTAAATCTCGTCACCCACATTTCTGCACCCTCCCTCACCTTATCATATCCCATCCTCTTCCCTCTTACCAGTGACCACTGGCGATTCCTCACTGACAACCCGTATTTGACTGACGACCACCAACAACTCCGACCTCCTGCCACAACCCCCAGTGGTCTACTCCATCCCCTTCGAAACCGACCACCGTCCCTCCCCTTTTCTCTCCCCAGTATCCTCCAACGGCGCCTCTATCCCGGCCACGTCTCCTCTTCATAGGCTCCCTGTATGCAGATCAATAGATATATATGTTCACATAATGTTGGCCTCAAGTTGAATTGACCTCAATTGCATCACCACCGCGAGAAATCGAATAGAAATTTTCCTCAAACAACAGTTTACAGTCCAAACACATACAAAAATCTGTTTCCACTTCCTTTTTGTTCTGTTCTTGTAATTTTTTAATGTTCTTTATCTTTGATCCTCGTGTATAACGTTGTTCAAAAAGAATCTGCACGTTTAACTTTGCCGCCTGTGGTCAGTGGTTGCTGGCAAGGAATGGTCGGTGGTCGGTGGGAAAGGACGAACGCAAGGAAGAAAGGTTGTGTATAGAGGGAAGTGGATGGGAGGTGATAAGGTGAGGGAGGGAGGGTGCAGAGATTTAGTTGTGGGATTTAGGTGGCACCTCTAGATTGGTTTTCCGTGCATCATCATGATTATACGGAAGGTCCGTATATAATTTAATCTCGGTTACAAACAACCATGTGACCACAGATATTTAAAATCCCTCCATACAGGACTCTTTACATGGAGTCCAACATAATAGATCTTTAGTCTTTAATATCTCTAATCGGGTCTTTACTTCAAATTATCAATCTGCTTTTAGTAGTCAACCTTCCTAAAGTTCTACAACTTGACGACATCCGACCCCCTTCATTCCAAATTCCACTCATCCAATTGAGCCTTGTTTACTGATTGTGCTTGTACTTGATTCCAGAACGGAAGAGCTAGCTTGGGTGATCTTATCTATCGATACATCACATCAGAACAGTTTTCTCCTGAATGTCTACTCGACTGCATTGATATGTCTTCTGAACATCATGCACTAGAAATTGCCAACCGAGTGGAGGCCTCCATCTACTTATGGCGACGAAGAACCAATTCAAAGACCTTAAATACCACCAGCCGATCCAACTCAAAATCATCATGGGAAATGGTCAAGGAGCTTGTAAAAGATGTGGACAAGAGAGAATTACTTGCGGATAGAGCTGAGAGCCTCTTGCTTTGCTTGAGACAGCGGTTCCCTGGTTTGACTCAGACCACATTAGATATGAGCAAGATCCAGTGCAACAAGGTTTGATTTCATCCCTTTGATCTTTCTACATGCCTTTTAGTTGCATCTTTAACTTAAGAAGCATGTACACTTCTTCGAAGTTGGCATGCGACAGAACACGACACTCATTGGATACACCCTTTGTCCTATTGACCCCTCGTTATTAAAGATCACTACTTTAAAATTATTGTGTTTGATGAACTGATCTAATTGCCTTCTGCTAAACGATGAGGAAGGTATTTTTATTTTTTTAATTAATGGTTTCATTTTAATATCCCTTGATAATATGATTTCTTGAAATTTAGTTTTCAAAACATAAAAGTTACTACTCCATTGTTTAACAGTTTATGGTTTCCTTAATTTTGGAAATAATAGTCTCTGCATGTTATTGTGTCTGTGCTTGTCCCCTGTGCCTGTCTGTTTCCGTGCTACTTAGTCCTTGCTAACACCTACATGAAATCTTTTCTTTAGGATGTTGGCAAATCCATTATAGAGAGCTACTCAAGAGTTCTTGAGAGCCTGGCATTTAACATTGTGGCACGTATAGACGATCTTGTTTACGTGGATGACTTGACAAAGCATTCAGATCAAGTCATGTCAATTTCTAAGGTTGGTGTGATAGCTCACAAGAATGTTGGAATCCCTTATTCTGTGCCCATCTTGAGCACTCCATACAAAACAGCTTTTACCACACCTAGCTTTTCACCTGCACGACTCATTAGCCCAGCAAAAGGGGGAGAAAGATCACCATGTCACGATAGCAACAAGCTTCCGCCACGTGGGTTTGGGGTTAAAAAGGTACTGACAGATTATCTTAGCATTGATACAAGAGGTAAAGACTGCAATGGTAAAGTTGAAAGATCAGACTCATCTTCAAGTCTCAGCATCGATACAAGAGGTAGAAACTGCAGTAGTAAAACTGAAAGATCGGATTCATCTTCAAGCATGGTTCGCGAGGCTTCCACATCTCAGACTGGAATAGGATCCTCCCGGTGTTCGAGCGAAGCCATCAGTCCTCGGATACAGGATTCAGTGTGGGAAGAGTGATGATATACAATACTACATGGGTCTCGAACCCGTTTTCTGATATTTGGGTTCTTGAGCCAGTTCATAAGGTTTGTTTAAGAGATGTAAACATATTCCTTCAGATTGTTTGACTCTTGTTGTACTATTACGTGCTAAATGCTAATGAGTTGTGAGTGCATTTATTTGTCCATTATTTTACATCCCCAGCTTTGTAAGTTTTGAACTGATTCAGTGCAAGAAAAAATTGAATGATGGTCCGTTGTAATATTTAAATGTTTCAAATGATATTAAAATTAGATCAAAATCTGCAGCAAAGGAACTTGCCATGATTTTGGAATGGCAAAGGGGGGTATTAGTTTCACAAAATCAACAAAAAAAAAAAAAGCTCGTCGATGGTGGGGCATTCCGAGAATTGAACTCGGGACCTCTCGCACCCTAAGCGAGAATCATACCACTAGACCAAATGCCCAGATGTTGACATGCTTTAGTTTCTTAATATTTAATGTAAGGCAAGTAGGTAACACTATCTGCCCCCAACCTGGATGCTGTGGACGATGTGGGATTTTTTGATGCATAAATTCCACCTAGGACTAACGGGGTGTTCCACTAAGCCAGCTTTTTGGCTTTTTATTTTTTATTTTTACAAAAATGATACATACACACCCTTTGTGTCACACTCTACCACACCCTCACTCACATGTGGGTGGGGACCACCCATGTGAGGACCACCCACATGTGAGTGAGGGTGTGGTAGAGTGTGGCACAAAGGGTGTGTATGTATCATTGTTGTTATTTTTATGTGATATATTATGAGAAAGTGACTGCCTCGATTTTTGTAATTAACTTGGTTTTTTGGCTTTAGCTTTTTTGAGTTAGTGAAATGGAACCTAAAAGTATCCATTAATGCTACGCTTACACCCTCTGGGTTACACCCTATCTAGATGTCCGACACGTGTACGAGAGAGAAAAAGTCAGGGAGAGAGAGGTGACACGTGTTGGACATCCGGATAGAATGTAACCCAGTGTGTAATCCAGAAGGTATAAACATAGCATTACTCAAAAGTATCCTGGGATGCCTAATTAAATGGAACCGATTGCGCCACAGTAACTAACATTTCCTTTTACATTGAATGGCTAACTGAAAGTGGAAAAGGAGTGAGGTTGCCCGGATTCCATCCGGATCCGGGGTGGTGCTGTGCAATAAGTGCACGTAGTTTTACTTGATTTTTGGGCACACCTTCAAAACTTCTAAGACCCTTATTTGGAGGAAGAAAAAAACTACTAAAAAGTGCCTAAATCCGAACTGCCTAAATTCAAGTGCTTAAAACCCACTATACCCTAAAATTGAACCTCTAAATTAACTCTCCAAACAGGACCTTTGGAAGCTTTAGAGGTATACCTAGGAAATTAGCAAAACGACGTAGCTTTGCCGCACAATACCTACAGCATAGCATCTCCCTCGGATTCCATCCCATGGGCGAAAAGTGGCCTTTCCCAAAGGGATATCTTTGGATTAAATGGGAATGTTTATTCAGAAAGTTTAGGTAACCATAATGGGTACTAGATTGTACCCAGAATTTGAAATTTAAGAGTCTAGATTCGGATCATTGAATTTCAAACTATGGGTACTTTCTGAATATATTTTCTGAATATATTTAGAAGATGGCTTAGGGCGTATTCCACAAACTCGACTTTGACTTTTAGGCTTTTTTAGTTGACATATGTGATAAGAATGATCTACCTCAAAAGCAGTAGTAAAAATTTTAAAAAAAATTACTCCCTCCCCTGGCTCCTCTCCTCGAATTTTGTAAGTTCTTGATTGGGTATGGGATTGTTGGGGCATAAAAGCAAGTAAAAAACTAAGTTAAATGGAGCAAGGCCAAAGATAAGTGATGGTCCTGATGGAGATAAACTACTTAAGCCAAACACCAAACTCGATTAATGCATGGATTCCGAGGTTTTTTAAAGGATTGGTCAAGTTTATCGAGCCAAATTAAATTCTCGAACTGATCGAGAGATAAAACAAACTCTTAAAGGCATCTTCACTCGTTTAAAATTCAAATCACTAGCTCCAGGTATTATTAATGAATTATGTGCTAAATAAATAAAAAATTTATAGTTACTCTCTACAGTAGATTATGATGAGGATCATACTAATGATGCCTTTAAACATAACCAATTGGGGTTAATTTAGCTGGTCACTTTTGTACATTTTTGTCGGGAGAAATGCTAAGTGTCCATAAAAGATACCCAGAAAGTACCCAGAAAACTCCAATGAGTTATAAGTGGCTCAATTTTATATCTTTTATGTGTATATAGCAACGCCGTTTTGTCAGTGAATTCCATGTGTCAATCTTATCAAAAGAAAAGACCGATTATATCTCTTTCTGGATCAGGAATCTTAATTTACTTATTTGTCCCTTTGATGAGCTGTTAGTTGGTCTTAGACTAGTGTGATTGTGAGCTTATACCGATGTAATTTAGATACCTATATTCTCTTAGCGGTAATAAAATGGACATGTTCAAAGGTTGACTTGCTAACTGGCTAGTTATTGTCATGATATATATAGCAACGAAAAGTATCGATTCACACACAACCATTGTAATCTCTTTATTTGAATTGTCGTACTGATTTTTTTCTTTATTCATTTAATATTATATCATTTATCTTGTTTATTTTTCAATTTGTATAAAAAATGAAGATAAAAAAAGTGCAAATAGTAAACCTAGGAGTTTGAAAATCAATTGCCAATATTGCTTCAATGGTGGATTATGTACCATTACCGTCACCAACTTTTATTGATCATTAACCACTATTGGCAGCCTTAATTATAGTTTAAAACTTGTGTCAAATTTGGTACTGAAATTTTTATTTCCTATCCAAACGATTGCAAATAGATAATAGGAATTAAACGAATAAACACAAACACGCGATTTACGTGAAAACCCCCGAATAGGGGGAGTATTGTTGTTCTGTGGTTTACTTTGTCTTATCATTTTGATGTGGTTTGACTTCGTGAGAGGAGAAAGAAAAATGGAATTCACTGTTCATTCAATGAAGGATTGACTCATACAAATCAACTCCAAGAAGTTTTCTACAACCTACAGGTACCAAATATAGCAACCCAAAAAGCTAAGTATCATAGCACTATTTTTAAGCTCCTTAGCCAAATAATGGCAATAACAATCTAAATAGCGCTTGTTATTGAAACAAACTCATAGTCACCTTCTTTATGCTCCCTCCAAAATCCAAATTGTGTTTGTTTACCTTTCTTTTTTAGGGCTTTTAGGATGTAGCAAAAAGCCAAAAAAAATTACTTTATCACTTTTATTAGTATATATATGAACCTAGAAAATAGGAGAGCAATTATTTTAGCATCTTAGGTGTCCGGGCCAGCTTATTTGCACCTCGACTAATTTTAAGGGCCTAATTTCACAGTTTACTTGCGGAGAGCCCAATTAAAATTGAAACAAAGCTCCGTATGGACTAACCCCAAAAGAGTTTATAGCAAAGAAGAGATTTCGTACAAGAGATCTTAAATTTGCAAAATAAAATGGCAATGTTAGTAAAACAGCATCTAAACTTTGAACCTAAAATTAATTAGTCTCAAAATTTTCAAAAAGTATTAAAATTTCTGAAAGTCGTAGACAATTGAAGCAGAATAATTCTTAGAAAGCTTCCCGTAGTTAGTAAAACCATAGCGTGCAAGTAAAAAAGATGGATGGGAGAAGAAGAACGACCAGAGTATACACGTATTTAAGTAATAAAATCAAACTAGTATCAACAAAGTCGTTGTAGTATAGTGGTGAGTATTCCCGCCTGTCACGCGGGTGACCCGGGTTCGATCCCCGGCAACGGCGATTCAGCTTTTTTTCGCTGATCCTGCCAACTAGCATAAAAGTGAGGAGAGAACCTTTTTCGACTTTTTTTTGCTGATCCTCTCTAATCAGGCCAACCAGCATAAAAGTGAGGAGAAAACCTTTTTTTCCGGATGAGCCGTGAAAATGGAGTTTGCACCGAATAAATTCGGGCCGTGGATTCCGAGATCCAACGGCTCGCATTAATGCGTGTATTTTGTTTTCTTTTTGTTATTTGAATCCGACATGCTTTAATGAGGAGAGAGAGAGAGAGAGAGCATTGATCCGAGCTGTTGGATCTCAGAATTTACTGCCCGGATTTGTTCGGTGCAAACTCCCTTTTCAGGGCTCATCCGTGAAAAAGTTTTTCTCAAAAGTGAGTCTTGGGTCTATACTCTCTAACTTGGTGGGTAAAACCATAAGAGGAGCAGATATAACGAATAGAGCCCAAGAAAACCGTTAACATGCTGCTTTTTCACTATTTTGCCACTCAATTTTCTTAATTCCACCTATCCAGTTCAAATTGGGCGGCTTGGTTGGTCTTTTAATTATTGTGGTGTAATTTTCCGTTTTACAAAGTAAAAAAAAATAATCAATCAAGTAGGTCTATAAATTTATGTAATAGGCTTTCGTGCCTACCTAACCGCAGATGACTCGAAACACCAATCGAAATACGCTCCGCTACAGATGTTAGTGTCTTGTGGTGATTTTAGCTGGATTGGTTCAACAATAAGTTCTCAATTGATTTGTTTATGGTTTTTTTGAGTGTTTTAAATGATTTATAGTTATGATATATCAATGTGAAGTATATCGTGGTTTAAAATCTAATGGGTTAAATTGTTTGGTTCTACTAGTCTCGCAGATTGATTGCAAAAAGTGACTTATTCCAAAACTGATTTATTGTATTTTACGAGACTGATTATTTTTTCACAATATATCAACTAAAAAAAGCAGCTTAAGCCAATTCCACTGACTTATTGTCAATTCATGGAACACCCAAAGCTAACCGTTAACAGTGTGGGTTGATCACTCATTGCATTGCTTGTACTCCGTACTGAAAACGAATCGAATAAGACACCCAAGAACATAGCCAAATGAAACAATTATTCCTGGGAAAAATTATTGGATACCATATACAACAAAACCTCAAATCGCTTTCGATCTACCAAAATGTGGCTCAAAAGTCTTCATCTTTACCCATCAATAGTAGTCTTGTCACAACTGAACTTAACTAACACTGAGAGACAGTGGGGGTCCACAGACTCCACCCCATAAAAATCCTTTATCAGGACAGTTGGTGGTGGTTTTGGATAGAGAATAGCCTAAAATTTCTCAGGTTATGAATATGGTGGAAAGTTGATAGCTTTGGCAGAAATTTTTTTTTTCTTTTTTTTCTTCTGACAAAGTACTTCACAAAGGGACCACTAATTGGACCCCATTGTAAAGCACAAATTTCCCGGTGACCGAATAGACACTAGGTTCAACAGATACCAGCCCCTGATAAGACTCGAACGCTGCCCACATAGGGGCAAAGCCAAGTGCTTAATGTTGGGCAAGCGCCTTGGTGGTTTTGGGAGAAACATTTACAATATATTGGTGTCTATTGGGTCACATTAATAGCATACCCTGTTCAATACAACATTTAACAGTTGGAAAGGGACAAACAGACCATCACACAAAATCACTGGACACAATTGTGCTTCTAGTCGAATTGCAAAACCAGTGAAAAGTATATGTCGATGTTTGGTTTCAATTTTCAGAGGTAATGTTGTAAAACAATGTCACGCGCAAAATCAATCACACGGATGAAATTGAAAACAGAGCTCGGGCTTGTTCGTTTGGGTTTTCGGAACCGGATTTTGAAAACTCTCCCTTGTTCGGTTTCCCCAATGGATTTTCTACCATTTTCTTTTTTGAAGGGTTTTGAGAACCGGTTCTCAAAAACCCATTTGGATTTTCTACCATTTTCTTTTTTGAAGGGTTTTGAGAACCGGTTTTCAAAAACCCTTCCAAACAAGGTGCGTCAATTTTACGTAGTTCGGCAATTGCTTATGTTCTACAGTAGCAGATTTCACTACTTTGAAGAGATTATAAACACTCAAGTACCCCCAACCCAAGTGTATTCCCTCACCCTCTTTCTCTGTGATGATTTACAAAGGCAGAGGATACTTCAATTTACAGGGCTGAGAAGTGGAATACAAGAAAATTATGGAAGCTTTGCATTTTTTATTTCTTTTGGGGGAAAATTTTAAAAGTATATAAAAAAACTCTTGGCTTTCACTCCAATGCTCATAGACCTCCGAGCTTTGTAGAGCTCGAGCTTGGCTCGTTTAGTAAATGAGCCAAAAATCGAGCTCGAGCCCTTAACAATTCGAGTTATGATAATTTACTTAACGAGCATTTTAAAACAGGCCGAGCCTATATAAACGAGCCGAGCTTTTGCGAACCAAGCCGAGCCTTACCGAACTCGTTTGTATAGGCTGAAGGAATCAAAAAACAAAAGAAACAAAAAAACAAAACAGAGGTTGATGTCAACAAGGAAGTCTCTAAAGCAGATATTGTTCAAAGCAGAAGATGTTATTCAACATCTAGTACAGTACTCGAACGAAAAAGCAAAACAAAACACTAGGTATTAACTACAGGGTACATAGATAATGGTTCTTAAATTTTGGTGCAGGAAGCAACAGATCACTTTCTGCAACAAACTAGCAGTAGTTTCCATCCATCTTCCACGATATAGAAGGCAGGAGAAACTGCTATCCTACATAGTTGTATGACTTCCTGCAGACAAATGAAAAAAAACCAAACACATTCATTAGGACCATGAGAAGCCAAAACTGAAGATTCATATGTGTTGCAAATAACAGAATTAGTCGAGGGGCAACAGAATGACTTGCTCAACCGTCTGCTCGTATGTACAGTAGGAGTTTGCAAGGACTAAAAGCACAGTTATGAAGATGACAGACTGATACAATAACGGAATATTTTCCAGTGCTGGGTGGGCACCAGGTGGCAAGCCTCATCAAGGCCGTCCATGGAAGTACGAAAACACAGAACTAAGAAGATGGCTGATTAGTATTAGAAATAATTCCAGTCCAAAAAGGGCAAATGAACTGTAAATAACATACCAAAATGGGTATAGGGGAAACTCCCATGCCATAAGGGGTGAGCTCCTAGTAATATAAAGACCCTGCACAAAGTAAATATGGAAGGAACAACTATGTTAGCACATTAAGGTCCTACTAATACCACTTCTACAGACACATTTGTTATGAAATTAAGATAAGATGCTACCTTGCCACCAATTTCCTCTCGAAGCACTGCCTGAATCATCTTCCCCACCATCTTTATCTTTATCGACCTGATCGGAGTGAGACATTACAAAGCAAACAAGATCATCTGTGAAGAAAATCTCTGTTTATGAATCATTTCCCAAATCGAACGTCCTCAATAAGTACGATTTTTCCATGTATAGTCTATGCATATACTTGTAATATATACTAATGAAGTATCTATTTAAGTATCATAACACGTTCTAACCGTCGAATAGACAGAGCCTTGGTTATTCTGAGGAGTAGAATAGACATCTTGACCACCATAATATATCGATGAGCTGAGATGACAAGGTTGTCCTCTTTCCTCCTGATAAAAAGGACTCGGATCCTTGTTTGGAACGCTCACATTCTCGCCTTCACTGCCACGAGGGATTGTTGTATCTAAGAAGAGGGAAAGAATTAGCTCCAATTCCAGCCACGGGAATCCATATCCGAAACGAAAACTCAAAACGGAAAAACTAAAGACTGCAGTTTTCTAAAAAAAAATTGCGCAGGAAAATATAAAGGCCCCAAGAAATTGTCTATGTTTGAGGTTCCAAAATTGGAGAAGAATAAATTCAGTTGAGAGCAGTTAGAGTTGTTCAATAAAACGAGTTAACAGCCTCTTTTTTTAGAAAGAAGTGAATCATCTGAACCACTAGAGGCAGTGGCGGAGCTAAAAATCAAAGTCGGAGGGGGCCGGATTATAAAAGAAATCTTCATACTATTATCAAGACTAAATCTAGTCATTCGAGTTTTAATGGTATGTTTTGATAAATTAAAAAATTAATCACGAGTTTTTTTGTTATCCTATCACTCGACGATCATTATCGAACGGTATCATTTACTATATTTTGGTGTGCTCGAAAAAAAAATTATCCCTACGTTTTTATTTTTTTGAAATTGTATAATTTTTTATACAAATATTTAAAAAATATATATGTAAAATATACTCCATAATAGAAAATCGGGAGGAGGCGGGGCCACCCCCAGCCCCTATGTAGATCCGCCAATGACTAAAGGTATGATATTATACTCCCTCCGTCTCATTTTGTTTGTTCACTACGATTATGCATGTTTTTTTTTGAACTCTTGTAGTTTTCAATCTATAATGTATTTTATATGCAATATGGATCTTATTTGATAGATCTTAATTGGTTCTATTAGACTAATATTTTAAAAACTTTAAAAACATTACAAATAAAAAGATAACGTTTGAAAATGACACAGATATTCATAGTAAGCAAACAAAATGAGACAGAGGGAGTAATTATAAATCTTCCTCATTAAGGAAAGTAATAATAAAGGCTATAACAAAGTACATATTACAACGGGGGAGGATTTTCAAGTTCAATCCAAACTGGATTATTATATAACAACCCGAAGGGGTTGGCCTGGTGGTCAAAACCTGTGATTTAGGTAAAAAAAAAAAATTTTGGGTAAATGATTTAGGTAATTGATTCCTCCTAGGTCTCAACTTCAAAAACAAATGCTATCAACTTTTTCAGGGCCACTTTTTAAGGGTGTTTTTTTTGGATTTGGGGTTGGTACTGTGCAGCCTCATGCACAACAGTTGTTGTGCATCATCCGGGTCGTCCGTTGCTCGGATGGATGTCTCAGATTTCATCTTACACGCACAACAACGAACGGTTCAGATGCAAAGGTGCCGAGGTGAAATCTAGGCCGTCCATCTGAGCAACGAACGGTCTGGATGGTGCACAGCAACAACTTCTTGCTCGTTTTTTCTTAGCTTCAATCGAGATTGGTCCCCAGGGATTGTCGAGATGTGCATACCAGGCCCGGAGTTGTAAAAGAAAAAGATTATTCAGTAACACAAAAAAGACTGACAGATGCCCTCAGAATCGAATAAATCATCAACTAATTGGAAGGGTACTCCAATATTTCAATGGAAATAATGATTTACCATGCAGGAAAAAGGTGAAACATAATTGAAGTTCCTTTAGGGGGAAAAGGAGGATATATCACTCATAAAGGATCAATCATAACACCAAAAAAAATACTCCTATATATATTTTTTTACAGCAATCTTGCTTTTAAATGTCAATCTTCACAAACCTTGAGCTCCAGGTTTAGTGCTCCAAACCTGACTTGAAGAGTCTTCCTTGTTCTCAACGGCCTCAGAATGCCCAGACTCCCTCCCCAATACCTTAAACAAAAACACAGAAAAGCAATTAATAGCTTTCCTATTGTAAACAAAAATATTAAACTACATATTTGACTGAATTAACTCATAAGACAGAAAAGGAAGAATTGTATTGTAATATATGGAGTTGAAACACAACTTGCAGTGCACATGGACTAAATAAATACCAATAACAGTTTAAAGAAATCGAAATAGTGTATAAATGCACCCAGACTCGGTTTCTCAGTGATTGGACTGTAGAGAAGCCGGTGCATTTGAAAATTGATCATTCACCCGGCAATCAATGGTTTAGATTTTATAACGGATTCTTCATTCTTCCCACGCAAATTCTTTTTTCTTTAAATTCTTTATTCTTCCCGCGCAAATTCTTTATGCAAATCTAAACCATTGAGACGGCCGAGATAACACAGACGGATCCCTGCAGACCCTCGCCAGATTCTTTCTACAAATCTAAACCATTGAGACGGCCGAGATAACACAAACTGCTCCATGCAAACCAACGCCAGACTGCACATGGACAAAATAAATACCAACAACATTTTAAAGAAATCAAAATAGTGAATAAATAGCACCCGAACTGGGCTTCTTAGCGGTTGGACTGTAGAGAAAGCCGGTGCATCAAAAATTAATCGTTCATCCGGCAATCAATGGTTTAAATTTATAACAGATTCTTCATTCTTCCCGCGCAAATTCTTTCTACAAATCTAAGCCATTGAGACAGCCGGGATAACATAGACTGATCCCTGCACACCAAGCCAGATTCTTTCTACAAATCTAAACTATTGAGACGGCTCAGGTAACACAGACTGATCCGTGCAAACCAACACCAGACTGCAAAGAAGCCTCATTCATAGCACAATCTCACAAGTCACACCAATCTATCACAAAGTACGGTTTTTTTTTATGAACCACATAAAAGTCCTCATTGTAGGTCCAGTTTCTAATTTATAAGTTCTTCACACAAAATTAGTGAGCTTCAAGAGAAACCCACATGGTTTTTTCACTTGTATAGAGTTCTCTTTCACCTTCATGAACTATTTAGAAAATTTCATAAACTTTAAACAAAAAATAACAACACAAACCTTCAAAATCACATAACATGTCCCAACAACGAAAATCAATGCATCAATAACTCAAAATCATAACAAGTGATACCCATTTAACCCAATTCAGTGAGTACACTTAAAGGCCACAAAATGCACAAAATCATTAAGAAAACAGTTCAAAAGCTACCCTGATCAACCCAATTCCAAATGGTGTAAAAAGGGGATGAGTAGAGTACCTTGGACGAAGGGGAAAAGATAGACCCGAAAATCTCAGAAGATGAAGAAACAGATGAATCCTTTGTACCAAAAAGATCAGCAGTGAAAGAAGAAGATGAAGAAGAAGAACCCAATTGCTTCTTTCCGTCGTCCATCTCTCTCTCTCTCTCTCTCTCTCTCTCTCTCTCTCTCTCTGTAAAACACTTCACAAAGAGAGAGAGGGAGACGTCAGTATTTATCGAGAAACAAAATAACCACCGCCAAAGAACGCGCAAAAGCACCAAAACCACCGACAGATTTCGCAGAGGAAACAAACAGAAAGTGGAGAAAAAACAAAGAAAAAAGGTAGCAGAAAAACTGATGAATTAAAGAAACTGAATTAAAGGGTGAAAGACACGTGAAAGAGGGATAAGGGGGAAACCGAAACCGTCGCTCACGATTTTATAGCCCAAACACAATCTCTCTCTCTCTCTCTGTACGCAATATGTATATGTGCTCTCTATATAACTCTGATAATCCCTCTCCTCTGTCTCTCTCTCGTTTTTGAAATGGATCCTCTCCGGCAAGGTTCTAAAACTCGCAAGGCGCTCACAGGATGGTCGGGCACCTTCTAGTTTCCAGGGCGGAGTACTCGGTGCTTAGTCGGGTAATTGGTCAAGTTAGTCGGGCTAGTCGGCGAGGGGCCTTCTAGTGCCTAGGCAGCGAGTACTCGGCCTTCCAAACCTTCTTTTAGAACACTGCTCTCCAGTGCATGTTTTATACCAGAGGAGACGGTCATGTTCGGAACGGTTTATTTGATGCAATCAATTGTTTGGATGTGCTTATAGACTCTTTTCCGTAAAGAGTTTACGAGCAGATCTAAATCATTGAATGTGCCGATGAATGATCCAGACATGGACTAGCTAGTAGTACAAAACATAGATAGGAGAGGATCCGGTTCCTTTGTTGCTACTATATTGTTTGATCAGTTTCTGTTAGAAGGCGGTTTTTTTTTTTCCTCCGGTTGGATCACATGGGTCCTGCTTGTCGAGAATATACCAGATTTCGCCACGTGTAAAAGTCACACTTCCCGAGTGGAGAGATCTCCCTACTCTCTTCAAATGATTTACTGCCACGAATACCTAGTGGATGATAACAACCCTACCATCGGAAAGGGTCCCACCTCAGTCGACCTTCCATATCTCTCACACTGGTACTACTGGGGCTGCGAACAAGTCGAGCCCAGCTTTAAAGTGTTTGAATTGCTGTTATTCAAAACTAATTTAGCTCAGACCGATGCTTAATGATCGAGTTCAAAATCGGCTATTTTAGTGCATAAGCTCAGATCGGAGGCAAGTTTCCACAAACAACCAGAGTTTTTCATTTAATGCGATCGAAATGGGCTCGTTTGTTAATACAAGCTCAAAATTTGAGTTCAACCCCGAATGGTTTACTAACGAACCAAGCTTCAAGCTGTCCGTAAACAAGTTGATTTGTTTGCACCACTACACCCTGCAAAACCTAATTTGCGAGAGTTCTTTTTCTCAAAATGTACCAAAGAGCCATATCGCTCCGCCCAATGCGATTGAGGAAACAATAGTAAGAAAGGAGGACGGGGTTAAGGGGCGTCATTAACACCTCTAGAACTCATAACTCTCGGAGTCGGAGCTCAAAATTGAGTAACTCGTTGACCACCAAGCTACTGCGTTGGGTGATTAAGTTTTTAACATTTATCAATGCCTCATGTTTTATTTGGAAATAATGAAAGTGCACAAGAAAACCGATATAACCGCTAACCCGATTCAATCCGGACTGAACCATTCTATTTGGTTAGGTTATGCGGTTCAATGGTCTGGTTATGGTTCAGAAAAATAAAAACCGGTAATTATGGAGTATTTCGGTTACGGGTTCTCAATTTAAAAACTATGGTTAGAACCGAACCGGACCGTATAATATACATTTATATTGAGATATTTATACGTGTACATACATATGTTTCTTGATTTGGTAAGTTAATACTACCTCCGTTCCTAAATAAGTGTCCCATACTCTCTCTCTTGCCTTGTTTCAAATGAAAAAATTAAGTGTATCCGTGTATTATTTTTCGAATTTTTTCGCACCGGATTATAGTATTCATCGTGTACTTTAATTCTGTGCGAAAAAATTCGAAAAATGATGCATGGAAGCACTTAATTTTTTGATTTGAAAAATGGCACGACTTTTCGTAGTGGACACTTATTTAGGAACGGAGGGAGTATCTTTTTGTCTCTAGTAAGATATTCTTTTAGGTAAAGAGGTAGAAGAATATTATTACACAAAAACCACGGCCGCGAAACCGCCGGCCAGAACCACCTACAAAACTAACGCCCGGAAAACCGCCTACAAAACTAACGGCCTGCCAAAACCACCTACTAAAACTAACAACAACAAATAAATACAAAAAAACAAAAGAGTGCAGGAAAGTAAAGAACGCCAAAACAAGTCGTCGGAGCTGTCACCCACTGCCACCGTCGTCGTCAGGAGTCCGGATCTGGAAGCCCCAGATCCGGCTCCCCCTGGTCAAAAAATCAAGCGTGGTCACACCCATACTGGAACGGAGAGGATCGTCCGCCACGGGGAGTCTCCAAACGCTAAAGAAGCGCAACCACAAAGAAGATCGATGAGTCTAAAGGAAGCTTGAGTAGGCGAGTGGAAGGGGGCGAAGGGGGAAGGGATGTGGATCGGCCGCCAGGGGCAAAGCCTGGGGAGGGGCTGCTGCCCACTTCTCTCTTTCTCACTCCCTCTCTCTCTAGAACTCTCCTCTCACTTCTCTCGATATTTGTTTATATATTCTTTTATGTATCTATTTAGAGCAGCAATATAAGAGTATTTTGTTAGGAAGTCTTTAATATAGTATTACTTAACTATTTGACCTACTAATACCCAATTTTAATTCCCTAGTAAGACATGTTATTGAATTTACTTTCTCATTTTTAGACTATTCCATTCTTTTTTAGGGTAAATCAACTATACTACAAAAAAAAATTGATCTTATTTTTGTCACTAGGTTGTCACTAAAAGTGTACTGCCAAAAATATTCAGTGATAACTTTTTAATGAGTTATCACTAATTCAGTTATTAGAGACAGCTTAATACAAAAAGCTGTCATTGAATACTTTCAGCAACACACTTTTAGACTTTTAGTGACACGTTGTCACAACATTGTCACTAAAACTCAATTTTTTTTGTATATATTTCATTCTTTGTTAAGCTAAAATGGTTGTTTTTATCAATTTTAGGAGTTGTTTTATTGATGGTAGATTGTTAAGTACTCCGTGTATCATGTGGACCATATTTGGTTTCGAATATTATAAAATCCTATAATTATTTTTTGAGTTGTTTGGTGCCCCAAATTCGAAATAATCTTTCGAAATGTGTCGTGAAAAAGTGTTCCAACACTAATCAGATAGAACCGGAACCGAACCAAAATTGGTCCGGTATTGCGGTTTGAATTTGGACAGGTTCTACACGTATGTTGGTTAGGTTTTTGGTTCTTAATTTTCTAGAACCGATCGGAATATTTTGGTTACTAGATTTCTAAAGAACTGGTCCGAGCCGGACCATGTGCACCCCTAGAAAATAAAGCCACTGTTTGAGACTTTTAAACGAGTAATTATTGGATGATTTATCTGTAACTTTTTAGCCTTATGCATTTTTTGGACTTGTTATTCAAGTGGGGTATATCCCTTTACTACCGCTTTTGTGTGTGTTGTGCACCCATTTTGAGACCGTCCCGTGTCTCGTTAGTTGATCATATGAATTTTTTTTTTTTTTTTTCTTTTCGTCGAGTAAATAATTCACTTGAGAATAATATCCAGGTCTCTCAGATATTGGTAGATATTTTATCGGTCAGAGATAAGTATCTATGTCTGATCATTCATAGCTGTTTTTTTCAAAGAAAAATACTTTTTGAAAACATGAGTATCCATGTCTAATCAATCTAAATTTTTACTTAGACTACATACTCAATAAGATGAACAGCAAACGGTCCCATTTGCATGCAACAACACATGTGAAAGATACAACTCTCCGTAAATCTAAACATAAATTGTGTGAAGAGACGATGATGTGTGTGGATTTCACGTGCATCGCATGGCATCCATGTGTAAGAAATGGTTGTTGTGATGGTTTCCTAGCCTTGTTTTTTAGCAGGGTAGGTAGTATTCAAGCCAAAACTGCTGGGATTGTTTTTTTGTTGTTAAGTGGTTTCCCCTCTTTGTCCTTGTTCTGGGTTTTCAATCGAAATTTAATTATTTAAAAAAAAAAAAAACCATTAAGTAAGATACTCCTCTCATGGATTTCAGTTGGGTCAGTTGAGCACTAATTTGCTTTATAATTTGATGATTACATGTCTCTATTTTAATCCAAAATTGATGTACTTTATCTTAAACTTTATATGCGTTTACACCAAAACTGATTTCATACGAAGTTTGATATGATTTGGAGAGAGAGAGAGCGCACGCCCCTCAAAGGTACTATTTTTGAGTTTATTCTTCACGCAATTTAGAATTAGATTTTTTATGTTAGGTGCAAGAAACTGTGTTTGCACTAAACACTTTGAACACTAAAACAGATTTCATATGAAGTTTGATAAGATTTGGAGAGCGCGAGAGAGACCCTCGTCAAAGGTTAGTTTTTTGGTTTGTTTTTCACATAATTTAAAATTAGATTTTTTATCTTAGGCGCAAGAAAGAAGTTTGTTTTAAATCTCCTAGTTTCGGCGTAAATGACCTGCTTTTGACCAGATCGGGCAGAAAATAATAAAGCTACGAATAAGCTGATCTAGACACCATTGACTATCGATCGAGAAAGAGTGTCGACCGAGAGAGAGAGAGAGAATTTAGATGGTGACAGAGGGTAGTGGATGGGTTATAAAATGAGAGTAGTGGGAGGGTCCATGCGGGGACGGGTGGAGCTATCGGGTTACCACTGTGGGTCGCCGCGTGCTTTACATGCGTCCAAGGTTACAGCTCAGGACATGTCGGCCTTATTTGGCAAAAAAAAAAACCATAAACTTGTTTTTTGGTTTATTCGTTGTCTTTATTCCAAAAAAATTTGTATTTTTTAGTTTTGTGTCAATTTTTTGTGGTTTATTGGTTCCTCTCGATGAGACGAATCTAACAAGTATGAAAGTATAGAGAAAATTAAATTTTTTTTAATAAAGCCAAAATTAAACCAATAAACCACTTATTTTTTGCTTTATTAAAAAAAAATTAGTTTTGACCATAATTTTATACTCTTTAGATTTGTCTTGTCGAAAGTAACCAATAAATCACAAAAATTTGACGCAAAACTAACATTTGCGAAAAAAAATTGAATAAAGATAAAACGAATAAACAAAAAAACAAGTTTATGTTTATTTGCCAAATGAGGCTATCATGAATCAGTTGGGTTTGTGAAACTGGACTCAAAGGGCAAACCCACTAGGTTAGAAAAAGTGTCAAAGCCATGTGACCCGCGGAAGAGGGGATGCTGATGTACAGCGTGTGCACAGCACCGTGTTGTGCACATTCGGGTCTTCCGTTGCTCGGATGGACGACTCAGATTTCTTCTTGCACGCGCAACAACGAATGGTTCGGATGCAAATGTGCCGAGATGAAATCTGAACCATCCATCTAAACAACAAACGACCCGGATGTGCACAGCATCGTGCTGTGCACGGGCTGCAGTCTCAAAGGTATTATGATGAGTCCGGCCCATTGTATGTGACTTGAAAAATCATGCAAGGATCTCACTGGTTTAATTCTCATGAAATGTCCATAGGTCAAGTCCAATATGTTATTAACATGAAATAACTTAAAATGTAGAACACTAGTAGAACTCTTGACCTGATGAGTTCCCAACTCAAAAAAAAAATGAGATTTTTACCTCTAGGTCTGAGAAGTAGATATCTAATTACCACTAAAGTAAGTCATTTTTTTTAATCACCATTAAGGTAAGTCACTCTTTTATGGGGTTTAGGTTTATGGTGCACTTTCCTATTTTAGGGTTTTAGTGGTTTAGACACTTTCATAGGGTACCTTAGGATTTTCGGCACTTTCATAAGGTACCCTAGGATTTAGGTTTAGACACTTTCATAGGGTACCCTAGGGTTTAGGTTTATGGTGCACTTTCCTATTATAGGGTTTTAGTGGTTTAGGCACTTTCATAGGGTACCTTAGGATTTTAGACACTTTCATAGAGTACCCTAGGATTTAGGCATTTGGGAGTGCCCATGTGGGGTGGGTAGAGAGAGAAGAAACATATGGGATGGGTAGAAAGAGAGAGAGACGGAACAGGAAAAACATGTGGGGGCGCGCGTACTTACCTGGGCGTTACTTTTTCATTTTTTGCTTGGACCTGTCGGTCAATCCTCTCTTAGAATTGTACCGGCTGGCGTTTTCCCCCAAAAGAATTGGGCCATTCTTCTTTCGATGCATCTAAAGCAATGATCGCAGGGCTCCAAAAACCCTAGCTCCATCACACATTCGTGTGGGTCATTTCAAAAAAGTACTGGATTCCACACAAATGTGTGCAGTGTGCTAGAAGGACTTCTAGAACATTGGCCTAGGAGCACAAAACCGTCGATAAGATTTTGGGTCGAGTGAGCCCTTTATCACAACATATTTACATGGGATCTATGCACTTAATCGTGGAACTCATATCTCACCTACCTAATAAGGAAATTCTCTTCGGCCTCATTTCGTCCTCTCTTTCTGATGCCCAAGTTGCCCTTGGTCTGTGTTGTTATTTTGGACGAGCCCTTGCAAGTTGTTGGTCTTTATTTGACGTGTGAATAATTTCTTCCTTAAGGCCCACCTGGTGGGGACTTGGCCCATGTGTTGCTCTTAAGTCAATGGGTTCATATAAATGTGTAGTGGTAAAAGGTCTTGAAGGACCACGTGGTGGTTCCCGTGGCAATTGAATAATTTTTTTAGAGTTTGGTGAAATAACTCAATTGGGTTGGATTCGGGTAGTGAACCTTTGGATCCATACAGAAGCCCACCAAATCTGGATTAGTTTTGGGCCGTGGATCGCTCATTGTTACTTGTTGTCTTGTTGATGATTTATGTGAATCTTCTAGAAACTGTTGGACCATCACTGCCCCCAGAAAAAGCAAAAAAAAGAAAAGACATACGACTTAAAGGCATTAAAAGTACGAATTAATATAAACTGTGCATAATTTTGTTGATTTTTATCAAGTGGTCGTTTTCCAACACTTCTGGAAGCTTGCTTTGATGTTGAAAAACAGGCCACAAAACGGATACATACATTTGAGATGGGGAGTCGAGACAAAATGTTTCGAACACCCTCGATAAGATAAAAAAAACCTAATCGAAGGATTATAAAGGATGAAATTCTGCGCGCTTGATTGAAGTGTCCAAGGGTTTGGATTGAAGTATTAATGTGAAAAAAGTTTTGTCTTTTTCTTTAAATTTCAAGCAAGCTCGACAAATATAGAAGTTTTTCATGAGATCCTTGAAATTGTAGTGGTGTATTTCATTTAATAGGCAAGTCTCTTCCGCCATCTGAGGGTGGGTTTTTCAAAAGATAAAATCATGATTTTATTTTATCATCCATTCAACTCATTTGATAAAATGAGGTATTTGCTGAAATGAATTCACTGTAGATTAAGGAAAGACATAGTATGAATTTACGGATTTACCTTTGGCCCCAAAAAGAAAGTACAATCATTACTCATATATGGTGGGGCCCCTTAAAGAAAAGAAAGGGCAAAATGGTAAATGATGCATTGGGTGGTGATTTAATCACACTTGGATTTTATCTAATGGGAAAGAGAGTGATTTT
>JAXBDA010003679.1:13038-33187 GCA_036023075.1 Gaultheria prostrata | reverse complement strand
CATTTTCATCATACTTCTCCCAAACACTACAACTTTTGCAAAATGCATTCTGCACATTTCTCCCAAACACTCTATCCAAATTCAAAACTCATTCTGGCCATAATCCAAAAAGTGAAAAAGCCAAAAAGCCAAAAATGAAAAGCTGAAAAATCGGCTCCCAAACACCCCCTAAGACTAGCTAGGGTTTTATTAATCTACGCATGATTTTCTAGAGTTGTTGTCAAGCCCAACTTTCTTATTCGCATTTCAGTTAACTTGGTTTAGATAGGAAAAGCATATGCAAGTTGCAATATAAGTGGCTGCCTTCGCATCGTTAGGGACCATTCACATCGTTCTCACTAACGGGGAGCTTATTAATTATAGTTGTCAGTTGAAGCAAAACTCCGCATGCACGGGACCTAAAGGAGATACCATGCACCTAGCTCGGAGGTTTCAAGGGTGAGACCTAGGAGGAAGTAAACTCCTAAATTTTTTGTTTGCTTTTGCCCTTTTGATTTGGTATCAATAGTAAAGAGCTCGATTTTCTTCATATCGTCGTCTAACGATAAGAATGAAAGTATATCTGCAAATGTGTTTTGTTCACATATTTATCAACGTTACGTGCAACAGAGTTATTTAGCTAATCATGGTTTTGAATTTCAAAGTGGCTAAGACCAAAATTAGACACATGGAGTCCACGTACGGGGACGACTGGATGGAAATTTAGTCCAAAATCGTCATTTTACAAATATCAACTTAAAATCTCTCTCTAATGCAGCTTTCGTCAAATTCATATGAGAGTTTTGTCCCTCAACATACTTAATATCATCACTACATCGGAAAGAAGAAAATCATATATTCCTTACTAGTCTCGTCAAACAAAACAGGTCCAAATGAAAAATTTAGAAGTATATTCTTACAACACCATAAATCCATAAATGTCTACCATTTATTCTTCAATCTCTCTCTCTTGTACACTCCCAAAGGAATAAAATTTCAGGACTTGATACGTAAGAGTTCGATAGCGCCGGTGGGGGATTTGGTGGTAATACGGAGCATCCGATATCGATCAAAAAAAAAAAATATGGAGCATCCGATACTCTTCGAAATTCATGGGGTTGTACAAACGAGGGTGCTCCGAGTCCACCAGCTCCTCCGGTGCACCCAGTGCCCCGTCCTTTGGTCCCAACATGAACATGGCTATCGATAGTCGTATCGATCCTTCGTAACATTGCACTCTGTGCTTCACACTCCATAGCCTCCCGTTGCTCCATAGCTGCAAAAGAACATCAAAAAAAATCTTAAAAGGATAAAATCATTGAAATATGGTACTGGCTAGTGGCTATTGCAGCACATTATTCACTACTTAATAGAACCTACCGCCGCGAGGTCTCCAAGGTTGACGACGAGAGACCCCGGCATCGGATCAAAAGGTACATATTCCCCGGTCTCCTTGTGCACTGCTTCAAGGCCACCAATGATTTCATCGTCCTGCAATACGGTGAGAAAGCCGGGGTCGGTGTGCAAAACGGCACCTGTGGAACCAACATATTCAGGAGTGTAGTAGTATTTGTTGATTCTCAGTTGACAAGGTCACCCATTGAATAGATCACCGGACAGCCCCAAGCCTTCGAGCAACTTACGGCCCATGTCCATCCCAAGGTCGTGTATGGCTTTTGAATATGCTGTTATGATCTCCCTGTAACAACAACAATTAGTCGCATGTAAAACGACAGTCAAGAAAGCAACAATCAGAACTGAGAATCAACAAATAGGGACGAGCTATGAACGCAGACATTTTGAGTTGATTGTAAGAGTTTCTTTTGTGAATATGTTATATGGTCTTGGGTAGAATTCAACACTAAAAGTTAGTTTATGAAGTAAGGGTGCTCTCATGCCCTCACACATATATATTTCATATTTGTTTGGTACCCAAGCGATGTGGGACTTCGCTTGGCATCCTCCCTCACGCGCAGTGTACTCACTCGACAGCACCTACAGCGTGCAGGCGAGAGACACGCACCCACCCATCTCCGGTACGGAATCGGAAGCCCTGTAGTGAGCCAAACTCACTATAGGGTGTAGTGAGGAACGACAACCGTTTGATTTAGTAATCAATGGTCTAGATTTAAAAAAAAAACTCTTTCATGTTAGAATAGTCTCTTACATAGAAGAGTTTATTTTAAATCTGAAACATTGATTGTCGAATCCAATGGTCACCGTTACTCATTATACCCTTTGGTGAGTGCCCTCATTGCGGGGCCCAGCTCCCTCCGGTACTCAGTTATGATACTATGTTACACGATCTTTGATAAAACTCAACCCCAAAAGCAAGCTAGCTAGCTGATGAAGTGAGTGTGCCCTCACACTTATATGTTTCATATTACTTTGATACTAAAGCGATGTGAAACTTCACTTCACAAAATCCCCTAGTCTCGATACGGATGACTCCCTTAGCAGTAGCTTCCAACACTAAAGATTGACCTCCTCAAGTGCCAAATATGAATGTTTTATGAATTTCATACGGGACTACTGACTTACGTTCACTTTTGACTTACCAAAAAAGTGGACTGAAGGAACTGACCTAAGCATAGCTCTCTCTCTCAAATACAAATGCCAAGAAAGGGATTCCTTGTCCTTGGATAAGTGAAAAATTTCAAAAAATGGCGGTCCATTCCACAGTGAACCTAAAGGAGCTTTTTAGGCAGTTCAATCATCCTTTAGACACCGCGTAAACGATTTAGCTTCTGTCTTCTTTCTTTTGGAAGTTTCTTTTTATCTTGCTTGGTCGATTTCAGCCCCGACGGCGCTCTTCCCCTTTTTCTTCCTGATCTCAACCTACCAGCGTCGCTTGAATGAAGACACCCGATCGGCCCGACTTCCCCAAATGCCCACCAAACAACAAAGCTGGATGGAAAGACAGATACCAAAAGCAGAAGAGGGGAAAGAGAGAGTGAAACATAGAAAGTCGAAAGCAAGCCGAATTCTTTAGAAAGCAAGTTTCATTCATACTGTGCCCATCCGCAGTTACAAGTAGTTTGACCGCTCAACAAGCGTGGAAAACATATAGTTGTTCAAAGAGTATGATGGGCTCAACCCTAAGCATCACAGGGCCCGAGCATTAGACCTTGAACTTCCCGTTGATGAGTATATTGGTGATTTGGGGGAAGAATCTCTCAGTGACTGCTTTGGGGCAAAGTCTTCTTTTGGTGGCTGCTCATGAAGATGAGACAAAGCTTGCTGTCAATATAAGAAATGACCTCTTTGAGATGTGAGGTGCCGGAGTAACCTTGTCTGATAAGGATATTGATTAGGATAGGCCGAGAGAAAGGAAGGTGGTAGGGTAGACTGCAATGAGCAGAAATCTCACTCACCGGCCTCCGTACTTGGCCATGACACTTTTACAGAAAACAGTCCAACCCGGGTTCAAACCCAGCATGGCATTAGTGGTACACAGAGTGCTCTGGGCAAGGGAGAGAAAGCTACAATAATATGACGATACCAATGGCGGTCAAATTGAGGGTGAAAGTGCTCAGGTTTTGCTACTTCGGGGAGAAGATGGCATCTGAGGTGACATCTGAAAACCTGAACCAAACTGGTGAGGAACACCCCCCAGAGACTGAGGATAACCAGGGGAAAACACAGGGTAAGAAGTAGCTCCACCAAACAAAGACTGGCTACAACGAAACTAAACAATAAACATGAAAACTTCCCTCTTAACATCACTAAAAAATTTCGACTTTTCATTTCATTCTCGATTTGAGATTAAAAGAGCCGAACTGTTTGACACACTGCCAAACCAAAAAAAAGAAAAAAGGAAGCAGCAATACTCTTGTTTGTACACTTCGTGGTACAAGTCAGCACTAATTTTCACGTTGGTTTTTGTCGATCGAGATTTTTCTTCAGGTTGTCCTCTCTTTCTTTTTTTCTGACATTTCTTGGACGGATCAGTAAGATGGGGCAAAATGTGAAGTAGGGCTGTCAATAAAAATCCGCGAATCGCGAATGCGAACCGAACCGAACCGAATCGAACCGTAGGTTTTGGATTTGGTCCGTAGATTAATGGTCCGGACACGGATTGAAAAATTAGGAAATCGTGCTTCGCGGTTCGGTCCATAGATTTTCATAAAAGAACTGTGGATAAACCGAACCGGACCGTGAGAATTTAATAGGAGTAAATAAAAAAATAAAAAAATTTATATTTATAATATTGGAATAAAATTTATAATTAAACATATTATTATGAATTTTTTACCCTAAAGGGGTGAATGTAGTATAAATAAAAAGTAAAGGGACAAACTGTAATTGATCATTGTAATTTTGCTTGCATTGATCATGGACCTCCCTTCGAGATATAGTTTGTGTTCTGTGTATCAGAGTACAAGATCGCAATTTGCTTGTCTGTCTCTAATGCAATTGAAGAATGTAAGATAACAGAGGCATGTCTCCGGGGATAAAGAAAACTTCATACTGATTGAGCATGAAAAGACGAACTCAGACTTTTCTTATGAATGAGTGTGAGGACTGGAAAGTCCAATCTTATAAGCTTAACACATACCACTTTTTTGTTATGAGTTGAGTTGGTAGCTCGACTTTCGGACAGTATCGGAGTTCAAGTGTAAATACGAGGCTCTCCCCGGGAACCTGTAGTCCTTCCTTTCCGGTTTGGTACCTTACTCATGAGTTTCGAGTTCCTGACGTCTCAGTTAGTGTAGTTACTGTAGCGTTGATAAGAGCTCTTGGGAGTCATATGAGTGTTATTGTTGCTATGAGTTTTCTCTTTTCTTTAAGCAAATGTTTTTTTTTTTTAGTGGAATGTAATAATCCGTGGATAAACCATAAACCGAACCGTGATTTTTTGATTGCTTCGGTACCGGACCGTAGACTTTTGGTTCGGACACGGATTGCATTACATCGGACCGTAGACTTTTGGTTCGGACACGGATTGCATTACATCGGACCGTAGACTTTTGGTTCGGTCCTCGGATTCATACCAATCCGGACCGTTGACACCCCCAATGTGAAGTTCCTCATTTGGCTAAAAAAACCAGTCATGTTTTTTTTTTTTGTCCTTATTCAAATTTTTTTCGCATTTGTTAGTCTTGCGTCGATTTTTTGTGATTTCTTCGTTCGTCTTGACGAGAGGAATCTAAAAAGTATAAAATTGTTAACAAAACTTAAAGTTTTGTGAATAAAGACAAAAATAATCCAAACTTAAACTTTTTAGATTCCTCTCGTCGAGACGAACCAAGAAATCACAAAAAAATCGACGCAAGACTAACCAATGTGAATTTTTTTCGAATAAGGACAAAAAAAAAAAAAAAACCTGGCTGGTTTTTTTAGCCAAATGAGAGGAGTTTGGGAAACCACGAATATTTTGTGTTTGTGCGTGATTGTGTGTTTGCATTTCTAGGAATCTCATCCAGCGATGACAAAAATATATAGCATGTACTAAAGAAAATTTATTTTAAATTCACACGAGTAACTCAGGGCTGACAATACTAAAGAAAATTTAATTTATAACTAGAAATAATATTTTTTTTCAGTGAATTTTTGAACCTAGTGATGTCGCTTGACCTCGCTGAGTATGCATTGGAGTCGCCCATGCGAGGTTACGATATTAACTCTCTAATTATATACCGATGAAAGGATAATATTAGTACAAATTTACAAGTATAAGGACAAAAATGTGTAATATACCGATATTAACATTTGTTTCTTTGGCATGTTTTATAGATTGAAATTAGAGAAGAACTTCAAGCAAAACCATGCATGCATAGATGGCCTGGGTATCCGGGTATCACAAAAAAAAAAAAAAAAAACAATGCATGCATATAAAAATAGAGAGGCACACCTTTGGTAAGGATCAGAGACACAAAGTTGATCAAAAAAATTATCAAGATTTCCAGGTGCAGCCATGTCATAACACCCCAACCCTCCAAAAACAGGACTAGCATCGTTACGCGGTGTGTAACCTTTCCCTTGCACCGAATGAGAGTTCCTCAGCTTGATCTCCACCGGCAAATCGAGCAACGATCGCGACACTGCCTTCATTTCCCCATCAATGCCGGCGAAATACCGTGATTTATAATCCTAAGACACCCCCACTCCCTAAATGCCTCCATTAGTTTCCCAGATTGCGCTGGGAAATCTTTCATATCCATTACTGGGATATTACTGGCCCCGGCAGTACCCTTAGTCATTTTCTCCATAACCAATTTTTTTTTTTCCCCCTCTGTTTTGGGTTTTCCTCTTCCTTTCTTTCTTTCTTTTCAGGCTGTGGATTGTGGTGTATGGGATGCATGGATCCCCTTCAATAGATGTTTTTGGTTTATTTATCTTTTTGGTCTCCAAAGTATTAGCGAATTATCAATTTGGTCCCCAATCTAGATATTTAACCAATTTAGCCCCACATGTGGAAAACATGTGTCAAAATGGTCCATAGCCCTAACGCTGTTACTTGTTTCCGTCAAAACTAGAGGCATTCTGGGTATTTCAGTACCATTAATTTTGACAAGGTTATCAAGTAGGGGGAGAGGGGAGGGAACTCCAATCGAGATTGAAGAAATTAAAACATCAAATAGGTTAAAGCCTAAAAACAATTGAAGGTCAAAACTCAAAACACCTAATGACCTAGTCCAGGATAACCAACAGTGATGAAATCCAGTGTATCAATGGCATACCAAATATAAACATAGTCGCCCAAACCATAAAGCCCAACAAAAGGAGCCCAAACCCTATCACGAGAATCCTTTTTGTACTTGAGGGAGGTACGATTTTTCTCCATCTCGCGACTATGGATTAGGATACAAGGCTAGTTAAAACTTTCAACAGGTTTGAAATCTTTTCGGGTGGAAAAAAGACCTAGAATAAGCAAGCAAATTGGAAAGCAGGAGGATGAATGGCAACTGTGTGGCCATGAACTGGAGGGGAGGCAGAGATCTCCCCGAAAAGACAAGACAAGACCGCAAACACTTGTACAAAGTCTTCTCCTCCTTTCTGTACTTTACCAAGAGTACAATCATTCCCAGTTACTGCTCAACACCCTCAAAATAACCCTCGTCAGTCCCAAAACCCTAGCCAATCAAGACATCTTTCTTTGCCCTTAGGTCACGACATCAATCGTGTAACGCCATAAAGTACTGTTGCCCAGAAAATCCTGCAACTAATTCCAGGTATCCTTTTTTATCAGCAACAAAAAGAGATTGTATAAGAATAAGTGTTGTACTACAGTATTATTCTTTTTTCCCTTCCCATATTTCACTAGCTTATTTTGTTTGTGTTCTTTTTTCCCTTCCCATATTTCACTAGCTCATTTTGCAAAGAAAGAAGAACGCTCTTGGTAAGCATGGCTTTTTCCCTTGAACCGTTTTAACAAAAGTGCAAAATTCTAGATAACGAAAGAGCCTCCCAGCTGCAGATCGAGTGTTGTTCCTCCCTTTTTACTCTTTCCTGTTCTTTATCTATGAAGTCTATGTGATTGGCCTGACGCAGCTTGGGTGACCATTTCATTTCCCTAATTTTGTTTTCAGGGGAGCTAAAACAGGGGAGCTTTCAGTTAAGTTGAATTTGTTTTCAGTTAGGGGAAAAAGAGTAACATTGGAATAGCATTGTCTCAAGACCCCAAAGCGAATTTAATTTTGTTCACCCTCCAAAGCAATGAGATGGGCGATTGCTTCCAAAAGGGTAAGATGTACTTGTACGTGCATAAGTGAGTTTGAGGCATCCGTGTTAATCAATATATGCATTTGTTTTTTGAAAAGATCATTGATTTATTTTTTATTTTATTTATGTGCCAATATATGAAGGTCCTGAAGTTCGACTCAGGCTTCAAAATGTCAGGGTTGGCCCGTGAGTGCACTAGGAGTACGTCTTGCCAAACAAATACATCTAAATACATGAAAAGTTTTGAAGAAATATTCCGAGGACAATTAAGCTCTGAAATTCCAAACACAAGCATATTTAATTTCAATTTATAAATGTCCTATTATTTATTCTCCATCGCTTAATTTTTCTGTACTAGAAGAACACAAGGTATGAACACAAGAATAACACCACCCAGGATACATATAAGGAACGACTTATAAGGTATGCATGCTTTCAGGATTTGATGCGTAAGAGCTCCATAGCGCCGGTGGGGGATCTGGTGGTAATACGGAGCATCTGATACTCTTCGAAGTTCATTGGTTTGTACAAACGAGGGTGTTCCGAGTCCACCAGCTCCTCCGGTGCTCCGAGTGCCCCCATCCTTTGGTCCTAACACGAACAAAGCTATTGACACTCGTATCGATCCTTCATAGCATTGCACCCTGTGCTTCACGCTCCATAGTCTCCCGTTGCTCCATATCTGCAACAATGTTAATAGTAATTGAACAAACATTAAAGATAGTCAACTTGATTGTAAGGAGCTATTACTCCACTTTAAAAAACATGGACAAAAAAAGGAAATTTATCTACTTTTACCCTTTGACTTGGCGAAATGACCATGTACTTTGGAACATCCAAAGACAAAAATATAGACTAAAATTAGAGATTGAGAGAGTACAAATTAAGAGCAGTTATTTGTAAAAAAATTAGAAAATTCTGTCTTCCCCGTTTAGGAGCAAACCTTCTCTATGATAGGTAGTGGTGGATACAGGATTACGAATTTGACCTGACTTGCTGTGACAACTCTTCAGTAATTTTACAAAAAAATTCGAAAGTATACTATAACTAGAAAGAAAATTAGGAGTGCAGGGACCAAACACCCCTCGCACCCTAAAAAATTCTCTCTCCCCCGAGCAAGTATTTAATTGGTTTATATAAGGGAAAATAAATTATGACACGGTAAAATTTCTAACACCACATTACTCTGTAGACTAAACCTACCGTTGCGAGGTCTCCAAGGTTGACGACGAGAGAGCCGGGCATCGGGTCAACAGATACGTATTCCCCGGTCTCCTTGTGCACAGCTTCAAGGCCACCGATGATTTCATCGTCTTGTAATACGGTGAGGAACCCAGGGTCCGTGTGCAAAACGGCACCGGTGGAACCAACATATTCAGGAGTGTAGTTGTATTTGTTGATTCTTAGTTGACAAGGCCAGCCATTGAATAGATCACCGGACAGCCCCAAGCCTTCAAGTAACTTTCGGCCCATGTCCATACCTAGGTCGTATATGGCTTTTGAATATGCCGTTATGATCTCCCTCTTACAATTTACTTAGTCGCATGTACAAACAAAGTCGAGAAAGCAACACTCTTGTCTTTTTTTTCTTCAGATTTTTACCTCTAAGTCTAGAAAAGAGGCATCTAATTACCACTAAGGTAAGTCACTTGTTTTAATTAACACTAAGGTAAGTCACTCTTTTTTGGGGTTTAGACACTTAGAGTATCATACGGTTTCATAGGATTTTAGAAGTTTATGCATTTTCATATGATTTTGAAGGTTTAGACACTTTCATTCGGGTATCCTAGGGTTTAAGTTTAGGCATTTTCATAGGGTACCCTATGGTTTAGGTTTATGGTGCACTTTCCTATTATAGGGTTTTAATGGTTTATGCATTTTCATAAGGTATCCTAGGGTTTTAGGCACTTTCATAGGGTACCATAGGGTTTAGATTTATGCATTTTCATAGGGTACCCTGCGGTTTAGGTTTATGATGCACTTTCCTATTATATGATTTTAGTGGTTTAAACACTTTCATAAGATACCATAAGATTTAGATTTAAGCACTATCATAGGGTACCCTGGATTTAGGGTACACTTTCAAAACCTTAATGGTAATTTTTTCAAAAAGTAAAGGGAAAAAAGGCGTGCACTGGCCCGTAAAATGTGGTTCTCCATATGTAATGGGGTCGGTGGTTCATTTTCAGTTTTCAATTGTATCTGTCGGTGAATGTTGCTCCCGACTTGTACCGGCACGTAAAAGGCTCTTTTTTTTTTTGTCGATAAAGATTTTCTTCATATTGTTGCACCATTCACAAAAAAATTAAATTTTTTATTTTCTTCCCTCTTTCCCTTTAAACTAGATGTGTAAACGAGTCAAGCCGAGTCAAGATTTGTAGAGGTCGAGCTCTACTGTTTCGTAAACAAACTGAGCGCCCTTAACGATGTGAGTCAAGGTAAGTTACTTAACGAGGCTCCTTAAATGAGTCGAGCTTTTGCGAGCCGAGCCTTAACGAGCCCAGCCACGAGCTGCTCGTGAGCAACTCAGTTCATTTGCAATCCAACTCAAACTTGAACAATAGGAGAAACATTTTTATAAGTTTCAAACAAAACCTAAATTTATCAAGTTTTTGAGGAGACGTTACACTATGATACCAAAAATCTCAAAGGTAAACTTGGATTATGTTGAAGTTTTTGGAGTGCCGTGGCCCTGCGATCCCCTAGGGATGGCAATTTCCCCATATTCAATGGATACGCGCCCCTCCCCGCCCATAAGAAGGCGGGGTTTATCCAAAAAATTCCCCAACAGTAGCGGGTATGGTGGGATTTAAAAAATACCCGCTCGGATATGGAGCGGGTATGGTTTTATTACCCCCGCTCCCGGTTATATATACTGTATAAATTATACATATGCATAAAGGTCGAAAAGAATGTTGAGTATTATATACTTATAAAGTAACTACTTGTGGAGCAAATCATGTCAATTACTACCTATTATAAACTACATAATGTACTGAGAATATCATTACATATTTTAGTTTCTAAAATGATGTTTCTGCTATATTTTGTTCTTTCATTTTATTTTTTAAAATTTATTGGTTTGTCGCTTTATGAAACTTAGAAATTGATGTTTGCTTGGATTGATTTTCTATTATACTACTGTTATTTTTTTCTATATTAGTGGTTAGAATAAGATAATTTGAAACTTTTTTTCTGTACATTTTTATTGGTTTGAATTGTCGAGCTTGTACTTTGATTTCATTATTGACTTCTTACATATTTTGGTTTGGATATGGGTATATTTGGGGAAACCTCGATCTCCAACGGGATGTGGGTTTGGTGCTTTATCTAATATCCCCAATGGGGATTGGATCGGGGATGGTAAAAGATTCCCCAATTGGGGATGTGAGATAGAATAGGGCGGATCTCCCGATCCATACCCTAGCCGTTGCCATCCTTATCATCCCCTTTGCATCCGCCAATGCATTTATAACTTAATAATTGGAGTAGTTTAAAAGTTTGAACATGCAACTATACTAGCTAACTCAACTTGACGTTAGGCTGCAAGAAATTCACTTGTAAATTCTTTACTTTTAGTGTGGATAGTTTGCCTTTGTCCAAATTTGGGACAGATTTACTTGAGATTTGCTTAAGCTGGACCGGACACCCCCAACCGTAAAATAAACAAAAAAAAAAAAAAAACTAGCTAGCTAGCTAGAATTGGGTTCTGAAAATCAAATAACTTTTGGTAATTGATTTTTTGCAAATTCCTTTTCATGGTTAAAATGTTTTGGTTTATAGTCATGAGTATTTACGATATTAACTTTCATATGTTCGAGTGGAAGGTAATATCACAAATTTACAAGCGTGTGTATATTATATTATATATATATATAGAGGAGTTATCTAGTCCGGGAGTCCCGGATCCGGGACTCCACCTTCCCAATATTTTTTTGACGATCCGAACCGTCCAATGTGTTTAAAACGTGTTTTCCAAGGTCCAAGCGAGAAATCATCGAAACAAAATACCGGGAAGGGCTTGATCCGAGCAGTTTTTCATAAAACTGTATATGTACAGTTTTTGTGAAAAACTGCTCGGATCAAGCCTTTCCCGGTATTTTTTTCCAATGATTTCTCGCGGGGACCTTGGAAAACACGTTTTAAAAACATTGGACGGTTCGGATCATGCAAAAACATGTTTTAAACCCTTAAAAACACCCAAAACCCTTCGGTCCGGGATCCTTGACAGGATAATTGGTGTATATATATAAAACGGAGTTTAATCTGATATAGTGACATAAGGAGGAGAATCTGAAAATCGATCACTACCTAAAACTTTTCTTTTGGCATGTTTTAGAGGTCAAGAATTTAGGACAAGCAAAGACCAGATTGATCTGTTTTGTGGTAAACCAAGAATCAAACCAACTCTCTTGAAGATTTATTTCGGTTTGCAACCACGGTTTACTTCAAATTTAGCTTACTTCTTTAAAAAGCATTTGAAGCAATGGCATTGTGCTTTAAAAATATAAAATGGAAACTTGTATTTGATATTATCAATTACATCTATTGTAAATTCCGGTTTGAATTGGTTTGGAATCCAAACAGTGGGAATAAATCCGCAAACCAAACCATTAAATTCGGTATTTCATTTTTTGAACAGGACCAAGCCACAACACTAACTGCTGGGTTTGGACTGGTTCAGTTTGGATTCGCGGTTTAATGGTTTCTTTGCTCACTCAAAGTAAAAATAAAAACCAAAGAAAAAAATCTATGGTTTGTTCTTTTACATAGGTTTATTACATATGATTTTGGTACTTGTTACTTATTTTTTGGTAGGTTACTGTGAAGATTTACATGATTAGTGAATTTTCTAAAATCCACAACGGTTCGTAAAAAGTATAAAAAATTACCATGAATAGTAGTAACGTGAATAGTGAATTTTTAAAAATCCATAACAAGTAGTCAAAACTATACATAACAAGTACCAAAATAATACGTAATGGGGCGTCCTGAGCGTTCTCCCGAAGGGAAAATCCCCAAGATATGCCAAGTAACTTATTCAAGCAAAAATATGTATATATATATAGGAGAAGGATCTTATAAGGGCTCCTTTACATAAGCCTTATGTAAGGGATTTGTCGTTCGAGATTGAATTTCAATGATCCGAGACAATCCGAACCGTTAGATGTGTTTAAAACATGTTTTTAAGGTCTAACGCGAGGATTCGTAAAAAAAAAATACCCGGTAGGGCTTGATCCAATCAGTTTTTGAAAAAACGCTATGTATAACGTTTTTATCGAAAAATGCTTGGATCAAGCCCTTGCGGGTATTTTTTTTTACGAATCCTCGTGTTAGACCTTAAAAACATATTCTAAACGCATCTAATGGTTCGGATTGTCGAAATTCAATCTCGAACGAAAAATTCCTTACATAAGCTATGTAAGGGAGCCCCTATATATATTTAGGACTCCCTGATTTTAAAAAAATCCAAACTTTACATATCCCGACCATTTGGCTGGGAAATGGCCGGGAGAGGAAGGTCCGGATTTTTTTAAAATACGGGAGTTCGGACCTGATCCGGGTCCTATATATATATATATCTACAATGCTCAGGGTATTATTTATAAGCCGTCACATCTTGTACTGTTCCTAGCTTACAACTATAAGGTATATTTCATGAACTCAGGCACGAGTATCGGTTATGGGTGGTGTCCATGCATTGATGTTTCTAAACTTAAATCTTAGAATTTATAGCAACATCATGTACTATAATTTGAGATGTACTCATTTGTTTATAATTTAGAGCAAAGACTGAGATTTTATTCCTCATCCATGTCAAAGGTTGCAAATAATCTCTAGCCAATGTGAGCTAGTTTTTTCTGTACTTGTCATAAAAATTAGTATATCCCGGTGTCTAAATTGGGGTGTGGGTGTGTGCGTGTCTAACAGAAATACCTACATCCACTTACAAGTACCATGTACCATAGACTAAATTTTTATCAGAAGACAGGAATTAATTTGAATACAGGAAAACTTGGCAAGGTGGCAAATTGTACATTATAATAAATTTCATGGTTCAAGGCTGAACGTGTTAGCTTGATTCAGTTTTGGAGATGGAGGTTCAGCATGGTTCTGAATACTGTCAGTACTTTGAACTCGTTATTGCGTTTCAACAAGCTCTTGACATTTGCATTCAGCGTATTAGAAGAAACTAAATGTATGTTTGAAGATCGGAAGATGGATTTGCAGACGCTTGTTTTGTCTGTAACTTACTTCCACCAGTAGGAATCGTTTTTATGCCGAAAGATCTGGTCGGATCTGGGTCTTATAATCCTCCAATTGGACCTTCTGCTCCCATTATCTGCTTTTCCGCTCACTCAAGCGGATTATGTGACTTGGATTTGGATAGCTTTTGTTACTTCCATTGCTACTGTTGGCTCCCGAGGCCTTCTGGTGTCGTTATTTGATCACTCTCTCAGTTAATATGAGAGTGCTTTGTGATGGTTGTCTGTTGGCTTTAATAGATTTTGTGTGGGTGTGTTTATGTCAAATAATGTGTTGAAGAAGGTAAAGGTAGTGAGCAGCAATAGAGCATCTCCAACAGCCTAAGCAAATTAAGCTTTTAGCTAAAATCGCTAGCCCAAGCACAAAAAGGTCTCACCTATCTGTGTCTCTACCCACTCGGCAATTTGGAGGGACGCACAGTTACTCCCCAGGGCTGGTGAGTTACTATGGCGCTCAGCTCTCTCTCTCTGAGTATCGCTTTCTCATCTCTGTCTCAACAATCATATTATGGATAGGGTTGTTGAGATTTTTTATCATCCTCAACATCAAGACAAGGTATGCCTTTCCCTCTCCCAAAATTACATGTTATACGTGTGATTCTAGTTTAGAATATGTAGCTCTGATTGAGGAAATGTATAATTGATATTTATCCATGAGAAGGATTTCTCTAATTGATCGAGTATTTGGGATGAGACCTTGAGTTGTACAACTTTTAGAGTATTTTGATTTTGCAATCTACAAATTTGACTCCAAATTTGGAGTTCTCTGGCCGTTCTATCCGTTAGGAAATTATGCTATTTTTATGCCTTATTTTGGCTTTCGTGGGTATGTTTGTTTCAAGCACAATCTAGGTTTCTTGATAGGGGATAGTTGACTGTGGTTTGGGTTGTTCCATCATGGTCAGATAGTATTTTGTGGGCTTAACTTAATGTTTGCCCTGCTCTTTGCCTGGTGATGGATATTGTCGGCCTTGACTACCCCAGGTTTGGGGGTTGAATTGCTGGGACTTGGTTGGCCTGGATTTCCAACTTGGTTGTTAAGGGGTCTGTGTCCTTTGTTTCAAGTAACAATTTACATTTGGAAATCTTTGTTCTGTTCTACCTATTCAGTCAATCTATTTGGTTTCTGATGCTTTATTTTGGTGTTCGAACAATTGTATCTTTGTTTTAAGCGTAGTCTAAGGTGTGTTGATAAAAGTTCTCAAAGGCCAAATTGAGGCTCGTCGCAAGGACTGTATCAAGGCTAGGCAATTGAAAGACATTTCGAGCCCGTCAAATTTGTCCCTTACACTCCAAATGCCTACTTCTTGTCCGTGGGGTGTTTGCACAATGTGCACTTTCTGCCCATTTTACTCATCCTCTTCTCAACTTGTCAAACTTTGCTTGAAGTGAGAGAGTGCCTATTTGTTCGTCTTTTTTCTTGAAAATTGGTGTTTTGGTTTGCTATTTGGAAATTGGGTGTATCTGGTTGGGTTTTCTATTGGCTGTCTTGACTGACTTTGTATCAATAACTTGGGAGTATATAGTTTTAGGAGGAAAAAACTCAGGCATTCGTGCAATGCTCAAGCTAAGCATTGTTGAAGATCCCATTCAACGCATAGTCAAACCCTCATCTTAATTTCGAAATTGAAAGACAATTTGCGATACACACCTGTTGCTCAAGCAGATCCCAATTTCCCAATTTGCAATACACACCCGTTGCTCAAGCAGATCCCAAGTTACAATACACACCCGTTGCTCAAGTTACAATACACACCCGTTGCTCAAGCAGATCCCAAGTTACAATACACACCCGTTGCTCAAGCAGATGCCAAGTTTTTTCCGCCTTCCTAGAGTTGCAAATTCGAAATCTTTCAGTTATTATCAACTTTTTAGGGCCACCAGGAGTTCATCCGGCCATTAACTTTAGACTGCTAGATTGGTGGATGTATGTACGGACATAGGTATTTAACGACCAAAAAAAAAAAAAAAAGGAATTAAGGATGGGCAAAATTACTACCATCAAATTATTTACCGAGTTCGACCGAAGTTTTATGCTTTGTTCGGATCTTGTGAACAAAGGAAATAGAGTGAAAACAATTCATTCTATGTTTTCTCATCAATTGTTTTGTTTGAGAAATAAAAATAGAAGTTAAAAGTCATGTTTTTCTTTATGTACTTGAGGGGTTTCTTGGAACCTATAGAAAATAAAGGAAATCAAACCACGCCAAGCCTTATGTCGCAATCAATTGGGGTTGGCTAAAATAAAGGGAAAAAATTAAAAAAATATTTCCTTATTTGATCTGATAGGAAATTGTGAAGTAAATGGTAAAATAAAGAATCAATCACATACTCCCTCCGTCCCTTTTTAAGTGATCCGCTTGGGAAACGTGTATTTTTGTGGACGTTAAAAAAGGCACTTCCGTAAAACTTTTTTAAATTTTTTTTGCACCAAATTAAAGTACTCAATGAGCACTTTAATTTGGTGTAAAAAAAATGAAAAAATTATCTAGAGAAATATGTTTTTTAGGGGTTTGAAATTACACGTATTCCCATATGGATCACTTAAAAAGGGACGGAGGGAGTAGTAAAATTTTCCGGAGAGTAAGTGATTTCTACACTCCCCAAATTGTTATTCACACCTCCTTTTTTTTATTCTTTGTGAATAATATTTTGGGGGTGTGAAAATCAATTACTCCCAATTTTCCTCCAAACTTTCTTTTGTTTTCTCTCTCTCTCTCAAGTTCCACTATTTATACGTCTCGATAGTGCACGGATCAGTTTGCGGGACCCACTTTCGAGCCCGCACAAAAAATCCAAACTGTTCATTAATTTAAATTTTTTTTTCAAATGACTGGGTAAAAAATCAATCAATCAGATAACAACATATCCTACTTTCTGAATTCCTCTCTCTTACCTTTTCATTGCTCTTCATCTCCCACAAAAAAATTCTAAGTAAATTTTCTTTTTCCTTTTTATCGGTTTTTTTCAATTTTGAGTTCACAAATAGACATGGCTTCATCTGAGATTTTGGACATCGTCTTCTCAATCACCGGCAAAGAAGCAACGGTGCGAGGGGGCCCCGCAACCCGAATCTCCATTTGAAGAAACAGAAGACCCTAAATCCAAAATTGAATTCTATACCTATGATGAAGATGTGGAAGATGATAGTGATGGAATGCATGAGATAACTCAGAAGGAACTGAGTGTGTATTTAAGACAGATAGAGGAAAGTGATGTGCGTTTGCTTCCTTCCCCTTAGGAGATTTTCGCCCTTTGGTTTATTTCTTTCTAAACTCTGTATTTTTTTATTGTCGAATATTTTGATCACAGGACTTCAATGTCATGCACTTCCCGTGTTCCTTTGCGTGTGGTAAAATTTGTCCTATTTTGAACATGGAGAGGGACGATGAAGACCTAAACTCTCATTCACAGTTAGCACTTCAGCAATACAATAACCAAAAGGGACTGTGCTAATGTATGTAGTAACCAGAATTATAAGGTGTAGCTAGCTACTATTACTGCCAAAAAACATGAAGAAGTGTTTCTGTCTTATTAAAAAAGGAAACTATCTTCTTCTCTCAACTTGAACGTTAGTTCATTTGATTCCCATATGTCTTATGAACAGATTTAGTCTGCCAATCTGGACCAGGGTCTTGGCCTTAACTTGTCTATGCTCGGCCAGCTTTATATCCTATTGCACATAGTGTGGCTCTGGTTTATAATTCTTGTGGGTATCCGGAATACTCCTCTGCGATACCCCTTCAGATGCCTCCTCCGAGGCTCTTCCTCCAAGGCACCTCCTCCACAACACCTCCTCCGGGGTGCCTCTGAGACACCTCTTCCGCGGACGTCTCCGTCGTCTCCTCCGGGGCACCTCTTCCGCGGAACATCCAAAGTACGTCATTATCTTATGACTACACACCGAATTAGGCTCTCATGAGCCTGACGACTCTACACAAGACCCCAGGTCGGGAGCAGGACCTAGGCATCCGCTTGGGACCTAAGGAGGTATTGGTTTGGAGGCTAGAGTGAAGGGATTGTCAAGACACACCTCCGCAAAGGGAGGCTCCATGACCGGCCATAGAGAGAGAAGGGCTCGCCTACGTCACCGACATCAGACGGAAGATCTCTGCTGCATCCCGCCTGACACGCCGGTATAAGGAGCCTATATCATACCTACCGTCTGGCCATGATACATGCATCCATATATCACCCAACGAGGCCTCTGAGAGTCTGATGGTAAGAACCTCAGTTCTGACCATAACACTCAAAGAGGAACTGTACATTGATACGCATTAATGTGGAAGATACACTTCGTTGCCCTCCAAGGCTTCAAGGCTCCTATATAAACAGGAGTAGGTGGAGCATTCAAGACAAGACATAAAACACTCACCTACCACTACTCGTCTCTAATTCACTGCTCCGTACTGCCACTCCTCTCTCTCTAAGACTACCCTAACCTCTCTCCTCTTCCACCTCCGGTGGTCTCGAGCACTACCATATCCTCAGAGGAACACCTCAGGTACTCTTCCTACACCTTACACCCACATTATACTCTGCTGGGGAAGAGTGGTATGCACCACAATGGCTCCAAGAAGAGCACCAATAGGCCAGAACAGTGTTGAGGTGACGGAAGCCTCCTCGGAGCATATTCTAGAAGAGGTCCAACCATTAACACAAGTTGCCATCATCGCACAACTGAAGGTGGTGACGGATACTCTCACCAACATGCAACAAGCCCAAGCCACCATGCAGCAAGCTCAAAACCTCCTGATGGAAACCATGCTTGCCCTGCAGAAATCACCATCCCAAGCTGAAACAAACACACCAACACCTAATGGCTCTGAAAATGTCATTCCTACAAATCAAGCCTCTGGAAGCGACCAAAATCCACCACAAGGGGACGTCCGTACCACTACGGAGACCCCCGCCCAAAAAGACGCCTCTATGGGAGTAGGCTCTGTTGCAGTTGCGCAACCAGCAGCGAGCCCGATCCCTATCACCATAGAGCAGGTCAAAGCCCTTATTCAGTCCGAAAAAAGCCCATCCACTCTCACCCCTGATATCGACCTATGCCCTCCATACCCTACCACCATCACAAGCCTACCCTATCCTGAGGGCCACACCATACCTAAATTCGTCTGTTTCGACGGACGAAAGGGGAATGCAAAAGAACATGTCACCAGATTCGTGGACAGCCTTGGTATCCACAGCGAAGACCGTAACCTCCGACTCTGCGAATTTTCAAAGTCCTTGACAAACAAGGCTTATTCGTGGTACACCAACCTTCAAGCTGGCTCAGTTACCTCCTGGGAGGACATGGTAAAGAAGTTCTACTCGAAGTTTTTCTATGTGGAAGAACGACTCACAACTCTCCAGCTAATGAAGGTCACCCAGAAGCCTTATGAAAATCTCAACGCCTATGTCCGCAGATTCCGCGAAATGTTAGTGGACCTCCAAGAACCGGTGTCGGAGGACCGCCTGACAAAGATGTGCGTGGATGGAATGGAACCAACTTTCAAGCCCCACTTGGTCACCCACAACTTCCATGATTTTTCTGCGTTGTACGAGGCCGCTCGAAACCTGAGCAAAACAGTGGATCCCCCTCGCGAGCGCCCACCACCGCGCTACCAATCTTCCTCATGGAAGCCACCTCTTCGTCGTGGACATCTCGATCCCAAACGGGCAGTCTATACAGCCTCTGGTCAGTCTCACCGAAGTCGCCAAGGAGAATTCAAACGTCCGAGGTTTAACGAGCCTCCACCTCTACCAGTAACTCCTGTTGAGGCCCAAGAATTTTTGGATGCTTGGGTACAAGACGGAAAGGTAGTTATGCCCATAGTGACTAGAGAACCTTCCCAAAGAAACATGAACAGTCCAGACTATTGCATCTTCCACAGAATGGTCCGCCACAACACGAAAGACTGTTGGGGCCTTCGAGTACTATTCCAAAAGTTCTTGACCAATAACTCGGTGGAGCTCCCAGCGTGTAAAGATGTCCTCCGAAATCCCCTCCACACTCATAAAGACAACGGCAAAGCAGTCATGGTGGCCACACATGGGAGGAGGCAACCATCACGCGGGGACTCGGCCATGATGATCTCGCATCATGACGAACTCGAGGAGGTTGCCGCGTGCGACATCGCCAACCTTAGCATTGAAGGGCCAGATCAAGCAAACTTTGAAGAACAACGAGCCAAGACTCTCCAGCACTCCACCAAGTTCAAATGGCTCTTTGACCAATTCGGCTTCGCGGA
>JAXBDA010003678.1:0-33188 GCA_036023075.1 Gaultheria prostrata | reverse complement strand
ACTTAGTCAATTCGCCTACAGCATCCTCATATAAATCAGGCCCAAATCTAGCAATTATTCCTTGCTTAAAGGTCTCCCAATTGATGATACAGTGGGTTTTCTCAAACCACTGATACCATTGCAATGCGTTATCTTCTAGATGTAAAATTGCCAACCTAACTTTATTGTGGTTTTCAGTCGAGTTGTAATCAAAGAAACGCTCACATTTATAGACCCACCCCGTTGGATCTTCTCCAAAAAACTTAGGGAAATCGATTTTGGCATACCTGGTTCCAAAGCCAGTTGGCAATTGTGATTGAAATTCCTCGTTTCTGAATTGATTTTGGAAACCCTCATTTCTCTGATTTTGGAGATGGCTGGGGCCTGAATCTAGTGACTGGTTTTTGTCAACCCCAGGGTGTGGTTCTTGATTCTTCCCGTAGATATGTGTAGCCATTTGATCGTACTTTAAGGTGACTGCAGCAAGCATCTCCTTAATTTCCCCCAAATCCTTAAGGTTGTTCTTGATCTCCTCATTCTCTTTGGCGTTTCGTCCTTGGCCCTCTTTCAATGATCGAATTGCTTCTTCCATCTTCTTGAATTCTTGACTTCTAGTTCCATCAGCCATTTCTTGAGGAATCGATCACAGGCCGAGAAAGGCCAGCTCTGATACCAATGTAACAGCTAAAGAAGAAGTTGAAATGAAAGAAAAGAGATTCGAATGGATCTCTTATTCTAGCCCAGAAAAGTTCACAGTAATTTCTCAATACCAATTCAAGAGTGGTTGCCCACTACTTATACACGTGAAGGGCTGTAACTACCTCACTGAATTATGAAACAGAATTACAGGGAAAGAATGGGAAAGAATAGTGGACCACTAATGTGGTGCCAGCTCATCAAAGCCTAACTAACTCCTAACTAACTTCTGCGATCATAACAGGGACATCGAGATTGAACAATGTCTGCAATTGTATGCGGTAGCAAGAGATCAATTTTCGAAGAATTTTCAACTTTTGGCTTGAAAACGAGGTCGTGGACGTTGATCGTGTTGGGCTGAGAGTGGTCACGAGCACGAGCCGCTGCTGATCTCTAACTGAACGAATTGGTTCTTTGATACTTCAGGTTTTCTTCAATTTTCTTGTCTGTTTCTGTTTTGTGTGGTCTGGAACTTGTGGGCTAGCAAAACAGTAGCTCATAGATCATTCTTCCTATGGGGATTTTGATAAGTTCAAAACTATTGGTAGTTTGGAAATGGTGGAAAAAAAGTTGAGAAATGTAAAGGAAGAACAAGAATGGAAAATGTATTGAAGGTGTTTGTAGAAAGGTCTCAGTGGAACTCTCGTCCACAAAGCAACCAAGGGAGCTCTCGTCCTCTTAGTTTACAACAGAATTCACCGAATGATTACAATCAAGTAATCTACTGGGTTTATACTACAATTCCACTGATGACTTAAGTAACAAATGTAACGACTTTCACAATTACGACTAAGTAATTGAACAACTAATATTCTCGCCAAGTGTGGAATTGACGAATGGGAGGATTCAATAAGTTTTTAGATACAATTAGGCTGTTGTGATTGATGTTGTGGCCGGTTGATGTATCCCTAGCATTATTGTTTTAGATAACCAACAGACTCATGCCACTATGACGGATTCAACTCAATAGGAAATGAAGGATAAAAGAAAAAATATGACAGAAGCAATCCGAAAGGCCTGAATTCAGTAGGTCTACTTTAACCTTTTCACCATTCATATTACATAATGAGAGAAAGGTTTCGACAGTGAGCCTAAAATGGTAGACAACTGAATTCCAAAATACATGAATTAGGGATTGGGTAACGATCCACAAATTCGAAGATACAAGCTCCAACGAAATAGGAATACCAGAAAACCAATTAAAAAGGATCAATCATGTGATCCTGGTAAGGAACGGAAATTAACCTACATAGAAGAGAAGAATGGGTAGAGATGGTAAGTCATACAGGAGTACCTCAAGCATTTGAGTTGATGATGACTGGTCTTATGAAATGTGCCATAAGATGACTATAGGACAATAAGACTAATTTTCTTCAGAGTCTTTTCCTTATATAGAGTGAGTGCAATCCAACCCTTGACCAATTTCTTGATATGCTAGGCATTTTGAAATTTGAGTGGAGTACAGTAGCGTACAAAGGGGTTTTCCTCAGATTGGTTTTTACGCTTCTTTATGTACAGACCTTTTTGCTTACATGAGTGGCATCCCCTTGATGCCTTCTCCTTAGTAATATTTATTATCAAACTGAAAAGAAGACTAATATCTTTGCCTTCTCCATAGTACAACAAAATCAGCATTCCGATATCGGAAAAAATTTGAACGGAATTGAGTCCAATTGGAAGAGGAACATCGAGATTGAACAGTGTCTGCAATTGTATGCCGTAGCAAGAGATCAATTTTTGAAGAACTTGCTGCATCTCTAACTGAACGAATAATTGGTTCTTTGAATGGCTAATGTTCATTTTAAGGATTTTCCCCTTTTCCTGCTATCTTGTAATTAGCTAATACCCCCGATTCCCAGCTTGTTTTTCTTCAATTTTTCTTGTCTGTTTCTGTTTTGTGTGGTCTGGAACTTGTAGGCTAGCTCATAGATCATTCTTCCTATGAGGGATTTGAAATAGAATATAGATTGTACCAGATTCTTTTGCCTGTACAGTGGTGTTTTTTTTCCTTTTTTTCTTTTGGTTGCACGCGTGCTGAAAAAGGGCATGGTACCAAACACTCTAGCTTTTAATTTAAAACCGCCTAATCATGTAGTTAAAAAATAAGGTAAAAAGGCTGGGGAATTCTGTGTTTAAAGCATGGAGATCCCGCATTCAATCATGGCTGATAAGGAAGAACTAAGTTAAAGTGTGTCTTGAACTATCCTGCAGTCCGTTGAAGTTCAAGACTTAAGAAAAGCAAAACCTGATGCTATTGCACATTCAGCGGCAAATATTATATCTGGTCTCAAAGCTGGTGGGGAAAACACCATGCAAGCTCTTACATCACTCTGTTGGAGATGCAAGGGTATTCAACTAGAGGTAACCTGAATTCATTTGTAATATCAAATTTGGTTGATTGTGCGAAGAGATGTGTAATGTGGCTTTTTGTTTTGATTTGTAAAAGTGGATACCATATCTCTGTACTGGTAAGATGTTGATTTTTGGCAAATAGCTAGATCATTGTACATGAATGTTTGGAAGTTTAGTACCTTATTCAAATGACAATAAACCAGCTTCTGTCGCACCTGAAAGTTTGTGGCATACATTGACATCTAACTGGATAGAAATGTGAGGTGCTGCTGAATGAAAAGTGTATAAAAGTGTATATTATTTTTTCTCTAATGGGTTGGTTAAATCTCGTGGGATATTGGAGGGTTTTTGATCGAATTCGTTGTAATCTAATCTTTTTGCAACTATTGACAGGAGGCATCAATCATTGGTGTAGACTCCCTTGGTTTTGATTTAAGAATTAGCTCTGGAATGCAGCTGCAAACACTGCGATTTACATTTAATACACGGGTATTTCTGTGTGCCATTCCCTACACACTCACACACACACACACCCCCACATACATATTATATCAAAATCTCCTAGTTCATTTAGTAGTCATGCACCGCTCTTTCCAGTGTACAATGCTTGTTTGCGTGGTTTATGTTGTGGGTCAGTCTTTAGTCCCTAAAAGGTTGGCTAGACGTGAAAATGTAATCGATTTCTCATTAGCTTGTAACGAGAACACCTCGGTCATTACTTTCTCATTAGCTTGTAACGAGAACACCTCGGTCATTACAAGTTTACATCTTGTCGTAGATAGTTTCAATGCGCTCAGGTTACAGTAACCCAAACACACTGGCATGCAACTCTAACTTTCGACTTATTAAAATTTTAACCAGAAATTGAAGGTGTGCTAGGTTTTGCTCATACATTGCAGTGCACTGACTCATTTGACTTGTGCAGACTGGTACCCAAGTTGTGTATTCAAAGTATACAGGGACTGAAGGGGAGTTCAATGGATCAAACCATCTCATACTAAAGGAGGAGGATATTATTGGTATTTTGGAGATGGATGACAAAGGATATGAAGCCCTTGAATGATAATGTTTTTGCTTAAGGTTAGTAAGATTCTTATCAATTGACTTCTTGTCAGTGTCATCTGCCTTTCTATTATAGATAAATTCTAATCAGTATAATTGTTTCATCCACTTTTAAACGAGCCTCTGTCTTGGTTGTGGGCGGCATGTCAAAGTACAAGGTTTTTAAGACCAGCAAAGCCGAACTGTTTTTTCCTGGAACAAAAATACAAACAAAATGATTCGTTGTATTTTGAAAATCTGAAGTTTGACTATATTCTTCGTGATTGTGTTGGTGAGTGCTCACTGCAAACCCCAATGAGAAAGCATAACTCGGTTTGTTTCTGAAAGTAGACTTTCCAGTAGTTCATTTTCTCTTGGTAAATGTATGTATGCAAATCTCATCTTTTATTTCCTTATATGTTCTGAATGTTGTGAAGATACGACTGACTTGTAATGACTTCCTAAGAAAACTGCTGGAGGCTTGTATCTAACTTCAGCAGCCAAGGAGTTGAAACCTTCTACTGCTACAGTAAGAAATCTTTTCATCTAAGCAAAGCTGTTTACTTCTGCTCTTTCCATATGGCCGATATCTTAGGTAGTTAGATCAAATATCTGTCTCTTCCTGTCCTCATTTTCCATACCTTCTCTCGAATTAGGTAAATTACAGTCTCTTGACAAACTTTGCATGTATGAAGAAGGATCAGAGGTGTAACCAGGGAATAAGTATCGTGGACCTAAATTACACTTAAGGTCCTTGAAGAGGAGTTGAGTCACTCCATCGACTCAAAGTTTGGTTTTTATTCGAGACATCAACCTCAACACGATCCCTTGAGGAGGATCCAACTAAATACGGAGTATATGTTTGCATGCATTTAGGAGAATCGGAGGTTTAACCATTATGAATATTGTGGACCTAAATTCCAGTTAAAGACCCACCTTGGCACCTTAGTAGCTGGAAAGAGTACAAGAATGGCTAGGTCCTCCCTTGTGCTATTTGTAGATTTTGTGCATTTAAAAGCTTTTTTTATGAAACTTCTTCAATTTTGGTGATTTCAAAAGCTTGTGTCGGGGTGATTTTCTTTTATTTTGAAAACTTTTGTCTCTGTGAACGGACGCCGTTACCAGTTTCTCCAGGAGACACAGTACTGTATTTGAAGTTTCCAGGAAGTGACATCAAGGGCATTGATGGTTCATAATATTTTGCTCTTAAAGCATCTAAACTGATGGGTATGCTTTCGTAGTTGCTAGTTATTATGACACATGCTCTTCCATTTATGAAGCTTTCCAAAAATTTCGAGTTACCCAATTGTGATGGAGGATTTTATCAATGGAGCACAAGCCGGTAAGCAGTCTAGGTCGATTGTTGTAATTTTGCGTTCTTGTTTAATAAGAGATTTGGTGTTCATGGAATTCTTTGCGGGTATTTGCGTGAATTTTTTGTTGTATTTGCTACTACTCCCTCCATTAATTGTTGGTCCATCTTTTCATTTATGGATATTCTATTCTCTCTCGAATGAAAGGTTATAACTATGGAACTCTTAGTTTTTCGAAGCGATCTCTCATTGTATTCGAAAGTGAGAACATTGAGAAATTTTTGTCTACCAATGCAATTATTCACGTCTCCTTATAAGCAGAAATTTTGATTGTTACAGCTGAATTCAACAAAAATCACATTTTATAGCGTGCCAAAAACGGTACGGAATGATATACATAGCGTTCTTGAGAACATTGTGTTATTAAAAGGTTTCGTCTTTTCGTAGGATTTTTCGCCCGCTGTGTTTGGTGTATGTTTAATAGGCATATATTGCACGTTGTATTTGGTACAATTTCAATAGTCTGTGTTTGGTTGACTTGTGATAGCATATTTTGCATGGTACAAAACATAATATTATAGGAGTTGAAAAACGCTACGAAGCACTTCCAAAATGCTATACAAACAAACAAAAATAGCATATATATACGTCTATTTCGCCCCAAAATTTGGGTAACTCCAAAAATATGCATCTAATAGGAGGATAGAAACAATCAAAATCTACCTACTCTTTGTTTGTTTGTTTTTTCACTATTCTGGGCATTTTTTGGCATACATTCATGTTTGGAAACTCAGTGGATTCCAAGTTCCAGATAGTGAACAGGGAAAACTTCAACCATGGTGATACATCCAATGAATTCGATGTTTCTTAGAATCAGAAGTGGGTTTACCCAAAACCTTCCAAAGGATAAGTCAGCCAATCTTTACAAAGAAAAAAACAAGCCAAATTTTTCCATAGTGCTATCACTTTCTACTGTTTTCTGCCCACTGTTTTCTGCAGCTAGCATCCCCCCCACTCATCACTGATTATGATGCATCATTTCCCCCTTTTGTCATCACTTATCACGCCTACTCCCAAAAACACCCCACTCTCATTGTTCTTTCTCTTCCCACATTGTGCTCTTGGCAGAAATGGAAACAGCAAGTTTCTAATGATTTCTCTTTTATAATTAGTTGTCCGGGCCAGTTTGCGGACACTTTGACTAATTTTGGGATACCAATCTCACTGTCCACTCGTGGGGTCGATTTAAAATCAAAGCTCGAAATGGCCATACAGGAGTTGATTGCTGTAAGAGGTTTCAAACCTAAGATCTTAGGAGGGAGCAACCCTCTTTAAATTCCAAGCCTTGACCATTAAATATAGCATGTGGAAACAACCAACTCAAAACCAATTGGCAATGAGTGAAGATGTCATTAAATGATCACTCATTCATCTCCTAAGAAATATGGGATAATATTTCTTAACATCCCCCCTCACGTGCAGCAGCATTTGAGGTCTGTCACGTGTGGCCACTTTTTGGGTCCTATCATCGTACAGCCTTTTTTGCTGGTCTGTCGTGGGCTGTGGATTGTGATTTTTTTTTAATAGAGGAATGGAATGAGCCCTGCTCTGATACCACGAGAAAAAGTAAAGAGAGAAAGTAAATTGCCTCTTTCATTATTTCATGATTGTCTTCCTCACCGACTTACAAAACTAAACTTCAGCGTTATTAATCTGGCTCTCACTCTAAGAAACACAAAATACAAGATATTACTCTCACTCTAACAAGCACAAACAATTCTGATTGGTTGAGAAGAGTGTCACTTGGATTGCTGAGCTGGCAAGTAGTTAGTGAGCAACGAACACCACCTACAGCAGCTGCAGTAAACAAAACCAAACTACACCTGTTTGAACCCCACTTGGAGCACCTCTTTCAGCTTTTATGTGACTGCCTAATGGGTCAACTTTACAAAACCGACCGTTATTTTTACCCATACTGTACCAACTACTCATTAACTCATGAGTGCAGTATCCCCAATGAAAAGTAGGGTGTCCACAGGCTTGCGTTTCTCTGTTCCTAAACCTCTGTCCCTATTGCGAGGAATTTTTCATGTGCCGAGTGGGTATGGCTGACGTAATACCCGCTTGCACATATCCGGCCGTCCAAAAATACAACGGATGGCCTGGATTAAAACACATTTTTCCTTCTTTTTTATAAATTCATCCGGCACTTTAAATCCTACCCGTCCGTTGTATTTTTGGACGGTCGAATGTGCGCTAACAGGCACCACGTGGTACCCGCTCATCATTGAAATTTTTTTCCCCTATTGCAATAGAAACAAGTTGAAAAGACAAAAAGTAAAAAGGCATGCAACCAGTCCCAATACGGCTCCCATCAACCTTAAAATTTCTGTGTACAAGCATATGCTTCCACTAGCAGAAATCTTCAATCCCAAATACAAACACCAGATTTTCTAGCAATTTTTTCTACACTAGAAACCCCCAGATGTATATTCATGGACACAAACTTATGGACTATTGATATATGCATGTACATTCACCAAAAATTAGGCCGGTACCCAATTTACCTCTACCAGACCCCGTTAATGGAGAATTAACTCGGTGTAGTATTTTTATAACAGGGTGCCCGGACCAGGTTAAGTGTATCTTGACTAATCCAAGGCTCCTGAAGTTAACGACCACGAAAAGGCATTTTCTACTGGCGGTGAGAATCAAACTTGCGAGCTTAATTGACATAGTTTATTTTACCGTACATGATGCATGCATATAAAGTCCCACAAGCAGTAGAAAACTGGAAACCACAGTTGACAGTTAAGAGATGAGACAGATGCAGTAACAAGAAGCTGCCAAATTCTTCTGCAGTTTTTTTTATCTCCTTCCCCTACATTTTTAAACCAATCATTTTAACAGCTTTATCCTCTAACGTTACCTCTTCCTCATCAGTTTCAGCTCAGCTACTTCAAAGCATTCTCTGTTGCCAAAACAATCACCATAGCCATGGTGTTCACAACTTCTTTGAAGCTGTTTTTGTTGATTTTACTGGTTCAAAACACCAATTCTGTGACTCACATAAAAGGGTCTGGAAAAAGGTTGATGGTAATTGAAGAAGCCTATCACAAATGGGTGAAACACATGGGTTCCTTCAACCATTCTCTCTCCCAAAAAGCAAGTAACAAGTTCAAGCCTTGCTTAAAAATCAAGGTACATAAAAACCTGAAAAGGGGAGATTTTGTTTCAGTGCAAGAAGCCATAAACTCACTCCCATTGGTCAATCTCTGCCGTGTGGTTATATCAGTTAGTAAAGGAATTTACAGGTACCAGTTGCAAACTTTTCTCACGTTGTGTTGAAATTTTCCTTTTTGTTTCACTTTAGATTATGGAGTAGTTTTTGACATGTTGATACGATGACAACAATTTTTCAAGTAATATGTACCCCAAAAAATGGTTTCTAGTAGGAGGTTTATCCAAGTATTTGGTGAGTTATTGAAACCTCTCAAATCCTCTTTTACCTAATTTTGCCTGTACAGTCTGTCTGGTGTACCAGACTTCTATCACATTTCCGGCCGTTACATTCTCACGTGGTCCAATGTCCAAAAATGCACTAAAACACCGGTACTGGCAAAATTGAGTACGTGGATTTGAGCTTGTATATATTTTGGTTTTGGTTTTGGTTATGCATTAAACGAGAAATGCAGGGAGAAGGTTGATATTCCTGCGACCATGGCATTTGTTAGCCTTCAAGGAGAAGGGGCAGATAAGACCATTATTGAGTGGGATGATACAGCAGACAGAAAAGGGAAGAATGGGAAGCCATTGGGTACCTATGCATCTGCAACAGTAGCTGTTAACTCTCCTTATTTCATTGCCAAGAACATTGCCTTTAAGGTGAGCAAAAATTCGCTGTATCATTTGAAGTTTTTTTATTTTTTTATTTTTACAGAAAAGATCATCCTATTATCATAGATACGCAGAGGAAATTACCATTTTGACCACCCAAAAGTCTAGATGATGTGATCTTGAGCTCACCTTTGCAAATTTTCTGAATCTATTAGATGGCCCCTCTAGTCTCTTCTTTCCGAGCAAAAGCAGTAATGTGATGTTTACGAGGAAAGAAAGAAAAATGGTGCTTGGAGGCTAATATGGTCCCATAATGTTGTGTAACAGAATACAGCACCGCAGCCGCCATCAGGAGCACTGGGAAAGCAAGCGGTGGCGCTACGCATCTCGGCCGACATGGCAGCATTTATAGGCTGCAAGTTTATCGGAGCACAAGACACCCTCTACGATCACACAGGAAGGCATTACTTCAAGAACTGCTACATCCAGGGTTCAGTGGACTTCATATTCGGGAACGGCCTTTCACTCTACGAAGGCTGTCATCTGAATGCAAAAACCAACAGCTTTGGAGCTTTGACAGCCCAGAAGAGGGGGAGTTTTCTTGAGGAAACTGGGTTTTCGTTTGTTCGTTGTAAGGTCACTGGCTCAGGTGCCCTCTACTTGGGTAGGGCATGGGGCTCTTTCTCTAGGGTGGTCTTTGCTTACACTTACATGGACAAGATAATCACTCGTAAAGGGTGGTGGAATTGGGGAGATAAGAACAGGGAAATGTCTCTCTCTCTCTCTCTCTCTCTCTCTCTCTCTCTCTCTCTCTCTCTCTCTCTCTCTCTCACACACACACACACACACACACACACAAACTTCCTTGACCTTTCGGCACGAAGCAGGCATCAGCCCCCAATTGATCTTGCAACCGTTCCGGAAGCCTGCCTAAGCCTCTTACTCATTCATACGACTTTACAGAGACCTGTTTTTTAATAGACCATTAAACCGTTGCTTTGCCTCGGTCTCTGCAATCCCCTTTGAGAGGCTACATACCCTTCTCCCAATTAGTGATGAAGATTGCGCATTACTTTTGCAGGACTGTATTCTATGGGCAATTCAAGTGTTGGGGACCAGGGGCTGAATATGGAGGGAGGGTGTCTTGGTCCAGGGAGCTCACGCAACAGGAGGCAAAACCATTCATTTCACTCGACTTCATTGACGGCCACCATTGGCTTCCTAATTTCTAAGATTCTGCAGCTCTCTCAGCCTCACCTTCAACACGTCAACTCTGAATGCAAAAATGTCTCATTTATTCCATCAGTGAACAAAATTCACTCTACTTATTCTGAATCTGAACAGCTCAGATTCATTGTGCACATTGACTTCCTCTCAGTCAACATTGCAAGAACTTCTATTTATATACACGATAAACTTTTCCGCAAAATACTTTGTTAAATGCATTTCAACAACAGTACAAGCAAATTACAGAGCTGTACAAATACAAAAGACTCCACGAAGGTTATTACAACCAGTACTTGCTGCTTTATAAACATTATATGTACAAACCCACCAGTACCCTGCAAAACAGCAGAAAAATCACAATTAATCACGGCCAGAAAACGCACCATGAGTGTTATTTAGCATTGAGGCTTTGTTTTAGTATCACACATAATCCCCAATGAGGAAAGCATAACTGATTGTGAAATCACATAGCAATTCACAGAGTAACAGAAGAATGCTAGAGGTGGGTCACCTACACCACACACAGTAACAGAACTGCTCGCGGTGGGTCACCTACACCACCCTGACCGGCTAAAGAATACAGATCAACATGGAGAGCATTCGAAATAAGGTGCAGATATACACGAGCAACATCTAAATTCCTCTTTTCTTTTCCGTTCATTTTGTACAGGCATGAGAATGGCTGCATTTTATAACTGAAACAAGAAGAGATGCATGACAATATGTGGGTAAAGTCGCCTGTCATACCAGAGATCGAATTGAAGCCTTCTAGAAGCACGGATGTCATCTTCACTAACTCAAATCGACCACTGTTCAAAATGTATACACACAAATAAATAGAAAACAACCATCAACATTTAAGGTCATAAATGTAAAAAACCACAGAATTGTAGCAAAAATAATCTTTGAAACACAAACTCCACACATACCAAACAGCACTGTCATGACTGGAAGAGAGTGACAGTTGCAATATAACCATTCTTCATAACCTGCAAAAACATTAGTGAGATCCCCAAAAATAAACCCCTACATATCCCATTACTTTAAATTTATAATAATCTCCAAGTTGAAAATGAACAGTGGAACAATAAAATGATCAAATTGCAATGCAGGGGGAAGGCCAGTGGAAGGATCACTACAAAGAAACATAGGTCAAATTTGGTCAATAACTCACCTCAAAAGCAACATTCTGATAGCCATATACAAAAGTTGGTCCAAAAGGATTGCTTGCAGAACCTTTTGTTTGGATGGCAGCTCGGCCACAGTCCCCAAGAATCTCCTGTGGAGGAGTATATCATTAGTTGAAATTAATACTGAATTTTGGCGAGAGTAGTAGGAATAGTAGGAAGCAGAAAGCCAACAAGAAATGCTAAATGCAACAAAATAATTAACAGGTAGCTTGTGGCCTTCTATAGCTTGTAGAGAAAATGTCCTTTATGCCAATATCGGAGCATAAAGAGCAAAATCTTGCAACTGAATGTGAAGTAAAGAGACTCTTTCCTCTAAGTCATCATGCTTACGTTCATAAAAAAAAAATTAAAAAGGAACTAATTGAATGTCAGCTTCCACAAACACTGACCAAGTAGTTCCAACAGTAAGCATACATGCTACAAATGTTCATCCCTTAGGTAGCTGTCAAATAAAAAATACAAAAAAACCAAAAATAGTAATACAAAGGACAGACTAGGTATCCTCTTTGCGGCAACCAAATGAGCTGACAGACATTAAATCAAACGAAACCAAATTTGGCATTGTTGTCGGGTTCAATTAGGATTGACCATCTGAATTTACTTTTGGCCATACCCCTCTAGAAAGAGCTACATGTTCACAATAAACATATTACCAAATATGCAATCAAATAGAGAAGAAATTACCAACTGTGCAATTAAATGCGCTTGAATTTTCAAAAACAAGTTGGATATTTCCAATTCAATGTTCCTTGATCGAAAATCTAGCACAATTAGGAACCACGACAAACATATTTACCTTCACTTGCTCCCATTTTGTGCTGGGTGTAATGCAGTGTTTAGAGGCATTTACTTCACGATGAAACGACCCACCAACTGCCATAGAAAAATTGAAGGAAAGGTATCAGTTTCTAAGTTGGCAATAGCATGACTACAAAATCTTTCAGTAACAGAAAGGTACTTACAATCAGCACTATAAATAGAAAAATTGCACTTTATGTACGAATTAAAATCTGCATGCCCTGGAAAGTTGGTATGCAAAACGAATTTCTTGATTTTATGAGTCTGCAAAATCAACGGATAATTGTGAGCCTTTTTCTTAAAAGAAAGTTAATATAGAAAACTTCACTATAGAAACTCTCACAGTGAACAAAGGAAGACAATACCTGGCCATCAAATAATATGTCCAAGCCACGACTGAAATAATTGTAGAAGTAATCACCACAGAGTGTTGTCCGTGGCCGAGGATCAGAGGCAGAATGTATCACCATTTGGTCTACCTGACAAGTAACAAACAGCGAGGACTAAGCTCCTAAGCAACTACAAATACCTCCTCTAACCACTTCATTGTTCACTAAATTATGTCTCAGAATATTTCATGAATATAATCCATGTCTCAATATAAGCAGCTGAATTGTACGATCACAATCAGTGTACATAATTCTAACATTCGGTTTCAAAGAAGAAGAGTAACAAGAGACCTGCTTTTGATGAATTCCACAAGGACGACCTAATTCAGTCCACACATCCTGAATAAACACAACAAAATCATTACACAAAAAATTACTTAAAGTCAATGAAATCACTTTGTTTTTGTTCTAGATATTGGAAAGCTATTAGCTGTTTTGTAATCCTGTTAGCGATTCTTCTGTTTTTTTTAATGGTTGATACTTCTCCTTCATCTCCTTGGTAGTTTTCTTTAGCTTTCTAACACTTTAAAATAGTACTAAAGCTTGTGCAAACCGAGACTTGCATCATAAACTATTCGAATTCCCCTTAACAATTCAAAATGTTCAAACTTTTCAATGGATCTTAGTTTATTCACAAATCTCCTACCAGTTTGCCATTTTTTGCTGCACTTTTACTTTACTCTCAACTTCTACTTTGATTTTTCTTGAATTATGCTCTTAACTTAACAATCAACCTATAAGGTTCAAATTCCTACTCCCAAGGATGTCTAAGGAATGGAAGTGAAAGTGACCGTGAGAAGCAATACGTAGCAAGAGATCACATATGGAAGTCAAGAAAAGATGTGCAGTTCAAACCATCTCTTCAGAAATTAGAAAAGGAAAAAAAGATATATGGCACCAAGGCTGAAGAAAGAATTTGAAATCAACTTACAGTAAATGAAACAAGCAAAAGATTCCACATAATGAAAGAGAGAAGCATATATTACCTGCGGCGATGCACCAAAGGGGATATGCTGCCCGCCAACGGTAAACCATAACTCTTCACCAAGCTAGATGACAAGAAAATTGAACCGTATCAGTGAACCAAATCCACTTTTGGGGTCAGATGAAAGTCTTCAAAAGAGGCAAATTTTTACAGCTATGTCCAATAGCTATAGAGAAGGCATAGTAATATCATATACAGCACGGGCTAGCTATCTACAATATTTCTCAATCCAGAATAAAAATTTTATTGAAATTTCCTACTAGTTCAAATGGCCATCTGCATTGTGCATTTCACTTTATATTGGCATAAGACATTTGAGCAGGTAAGAAACCACTAAAAAAACAAAACTATGCAGGGCTAGGAAAGGAAATAGTCAAACCTCAACATGCACTTCTTCCATATAGAGGCTGCCAGCAGGCAGAGGAGGAGCATAAGCCTTATCAGTTAGTGTACCAACACCAACTTTACTATCTGTAGAGCTATCATAGATAGAGACACGGCATGTAACTGGAGTAGTGCCATCCGGGAACTCCAAGGGCAACTCCGCTTCACAGTGAAAGGAGAAAGAATACCAATAAGCACCTTTAAACCATACTAAAAAGGAACAAAATAAGATCCAATACCTTCTCCATGATGACAACAATCCGTGTACTGGGCAGGAATTGGAAACGAAAAGGACAACCCCTGTAAAACGCAGAAATCAACGCCTCTAAACAAATAAAAATGGATGATAAAAATAGTACATACCATGGATCTGTTTTTGGCATACTTACTGGATAGAACAAGGTGTAGACACCTCTGTTTTTGTCATAAATTCCAGGAAATGTTGGCCCAAAAAGTGTATATACAGCTACAAAAGTAGCTAGAGTGGAAGGTCCCCTGAAAGTACAGATGATGGCCAACAGTGCCAACCATTAATCCATTGACAGAAAAACAAAGATAATGAAGGCTAAGAGAATGGCTCACCCAATCACAGTAGCAGCATAACGCATTTGAAGGCGTTTTACATCAAAAATTTCGATAAGTCGTAACCTCTGTACATAACACAAATTGAGAAGAATTAATCATCCCAGTATAGAGCTTACGATTCATATCACATCATAAAACTGAAGTACAACATTACGCCTTAAGACTCAAAAAACATTACTTTCAGACACATTAATGCAGCAGTGCAAAACAATATGTTTAGTGCGCGTGAAAGGGAGAAGATTAAAGATCTTTACTTTGCCGACAAAATGAGTCACAATCAACGTAACTGAAATAATTTTCTGTCATTCAAAAAAAAAAAAATGTAACTGAAATCGCCAAATGTTTGGAATTACTCCACCCAACCTTTACCTTCATATTATGAACAGATATATCACTCGTACACATCCATCCTCTGATTATTAACCACCGCTTTAGTGAGTTTTATGCCAAGTGTGAATGGTCTAAAATTCTCACAATTTTCTAACTTCCTTGGTAACAAATCTTTATCTGAATGACATGACATCCTTAATAGGTCATCATCATACGGAGTTCCAAAACTCTTCCATCTGCATCCTTATTTTGAGGCTACTATAAGTGACCTACCTATTTACATCCCCAAGCGACAGAGTATGTCGTTTAGCAACCCACCATAGAAGGCAGTGCACCACCCCAATGTACGTCATATTTTACAACTCAGTGCACTGAGAGGCATATAATCACTATGATGGTCTAGACATCAGAATGTTACCGTTATTAAATATACTACGCATTTGAATAAGGATTAACATAATATTTTAAATACAATATCAACAAAACTATCTTGACCAAAAGAATGTAGTTCCCCACAGCTATGATGAATTGATTTTCAAAAATTTCTGCTTGCCCGATTGCCATCAGTTAAAGTTGAAGAATTTTAGCTGAAATTCTGGAAAATATACTCCAATAATTCAAACTTAGTCCACCAAGTCCACAAATCGAATATGAGCCTGCAGATTAGCAACTAAATGCCACATTTGTTTATGCAAAAGTATCCAAAAGTGTAAAATAATGCACAACAAGGCATTAGATAACAACAATTCTGCATGCACTTCATTGGGTTCCCTAACATATTTTGAAGAACACGTATGATTGCAGGTGAACTGAGGCCCACAAAGGGGGAGAAAAGGTGAAACGTGTTAATTGATTGATACCTGTGACAAAGGATCAAAACGAAGATGGAAACCATGATCCGGCAAGCTTATAACAATATCCAGTTTTAAAGGATCCTGCAGAAAGAAAAAAGCATTATAACGAGAGTTAATCCACTCTTAAGAATGCCAAAATACTATCACTCCAGTTGAATACCCACTAGGACCTAAATCAATGAATGCCCACAGCATCTGACTCCAAAAGTTATTGCATTGTCACCAATAAAAGATACATCTCCCAACAATCATCACCAGAATCATTAACTTTTCAACTTCGGAGACTTTAATGATCATTCAGGACATATGCCGTAGCCACATGCCAGAGATCAATTGGATATCAGCAACCAAACCGAACAAAAATGTTAGCATGGCATATTACTATACGCCCCCGTTTCCTTCCTTCCCCCGACAATCAAACCGAAAAATGGGGAAGAAGGAAAATAAGTATCAGAGCCCAAATCAAACCATAGAAAATGGACAAACTCGCGAGACCCGCTTACGACAACAGTTTGATAGGGTAAAAAAAACATTAAAACTCTTATTAGCCATATTTCATTGACCCAAACCTCGTCAAGGTACTTCACATGCACAACATCGTAGATGTTAGGTTGCTGCTCTATTTGATCAAAAGCTTCGCATATTGGCATTCCTGCAACATTAACAAACTTAATCACGTTATCACTCAAGTAAAGCAGTCTCGCCAACACAATCGAACAAAACCAAGCAACATAACTATCAAATTTCAGCTCAATTCGTATTAAAATTCCGAATCAATTGGCGAACGTGTTGACCTAATTGCCAGCGAACCAGTTAAATTCGATCGGAAGCAAGCGGAAACGTATATACAGATGCATATGTATGCATAAATGTCCGTCTAGTTTTATTCGAGTAATTTGGAATTATTTCGAGCGAGAAAGGCCGAATTTGATTAGTTAAATTATTCGAGTAAACCACCATCGCAAACAAAATCAAATACACAATAGTCACGAAGCAACATGCTCAATTGGTGTGTGATTCGAAGTTATACCGAGAGAGAAAGGCCCGATTCCGAGGCCAGGACGGAGATCCAAGACGATGGCGCCCATGGCCGTGCCCTCGCACCTGCGCCTGGGTCTCTGCTGCATCGCGAGCTTCCTCTTTGCTTTTTCTTCTTCTTCGTCGTCGTCGTCGTCGTCGTCTAATCAACCGTTTCTGTAGGCGTTTTCCGCGTTTCGATTGCTGTGTAGATACAGGAAGGCGAGGGGATGCGAATCGGTGGAAAGATGACTCCTGGCGCAAGCAATGTTGAATCGTTTGTGCGACGTTAATGACAGCTCGGCCAAAACCAAGAAGTAAACGAAAAAAATACCAGTAAAGAAAAAAGAAAAGAAAAATTAGTAGCTTTTTTTTTTAACATTAACAGAAATCTAGATTGATACTAATCTTTTTTGAGAAAATTAAGATTCATCCTTAAACCAAGCCCTATTTATGTTCTGAGATCCATGATGTCATCATAGATTATGTTTTATCTAAAGGCTAAATACGGAAATAAATTTAGGGTTTGATGGATGATGCAATCAAATTATGTGTTGCCACTGTCAAATCTGTAAGAAAAAATAATTTCGGGTTTGATGGATGATGGATTGCACTTATGGATTCGAGCCATGCAGAAATCTTCTTCTTCTTTGACTAAGGTTTCACGCATCTATGGATATGGGTTTTGTGTTTCAAAGGGTCATCCCGAAATTTGAGGATGGATTTTGGTTTTTGAGTGGGAGCGATTTAAATTTGGGAAGATTAAGGTAGATACTCGGGGATGACAGAATCTATGAGATTAACGGGCAATCAAAAGCTAGAGGTTAGGGAATTTGAAGGGTCCTTTTGGTATTATTCGACTAGGTTTGAATCATGTTGTAGCGAGGACTGAGGTGAGACCCGAATGTGTTACCATGTCTACAGATTATGGACCGCATTTGATTTGGGTTTTTACAATTATGGTAGATTTATCTTAACGGTTGTCAATGGGGAAAAGTTACCAACCTGATTAGGTAAGGAATTACCACATTTCCAATTGGTATCCGATATACATGGTAGATTTATCGTAACATAAATGCAAAGTTACGTGTGTGCCCAATTAGTGTGATATCCATGGTAGAGTTATTAGAGAAAAATGGTAGATTTATTGTGTGATATCCATGGTAGATTTATGCCCAATTGGGTGGCCTCTGTGCTATCGTTATGCACGGCCTCACCTCGAGCGCAGCTGCGGTGGCAGTGGCAGTGGCAGTAAACGAGCTTTTCGAAGGTCATCTAACCATATTTGGCTTTGTACTTGTTGGATTAGAGTTGGAGTCTATGGCTTCTAGTTTCCACGCGGATAACGTGGCACCATCGATCATGGGAGATTTCATCTGGATAAGGATTTATGACCCTCTTGAGTTGATTGAATTGAAGTTTATTGATGACAAGGATTTGTTCTTTGGGTTAGTTAATCCGGATTTCGAAGCCCCGATGAAGAAGATGCAGGCAGTTCTGCCTGCAGCTTCAATGTCTCATCATGTTTGATATTGTAGTCAGGCAGGTGCAATGGTGGCCTCTGTGCTGCGGGGGATTTGAGAGGGCTCGAGACTGCTTTGCCGTAGGATAGGATCGTGGAGCTGAAGAAGGCTCCTTTGATTCCCAGGATGGAGCCCGTGAAGAAGGCCACTATTGAGGGTGGGGTTTTTGGGTGCACTATTAGTGGTTCCAAACAGGTGCACTAAAATTATTAGAGTGTTCATTTGATAAAAGCTTGTTCGAGATCATTGTAACACAACAAGCTTGGAAGTTTTTTAAATAAGCTTGAACAAACTACTATTAAGCTTATGTGTTGATAAAAATTTCAAACTACTCGAGATCAACTCAATCAACTTTTAGATGAAGTTTTTACTTCAAATGGAGAAGAAATTTCAATGTCGGGCGGGTACCATGTGGTGCACCCGTCGGCCCATCCTAGCCGTCCAAAAGTGTTATCAATAGTTTATACTTTAAAATAAACTATTATTATTGGCAAGGCATCACGTGGTACCCGACCGGGATTGAATTTTTTTTCCTTCAACAAGGATATGAGGTTGACTAATGAGGACCCTGCTAGGCGTACATAAACTCGAGCTACATAAAACGTATTGACGGCTTGTAGGGCCTACTTTTTGGTCCAACACAAATAATTCCAACTATTCAATAATATTAAAATAATTTTTAAGTGTTATTGCAAAAATTCAGCTCAATTCGATATACGCAAATGAGTGATCCAAATTTCAAGTTTCCAGGTTCGGATTATCTGTTCACGAATATTCATTTTGCAGGTCTTTATCTAGGGTATTTAACTTTTAGATGAATCAAATTTCTGTTTGCCCCAACTTTTTTATAATAAATTATTATTTTTTTGAAAAAAAGTTAAAGAACACATGTGTGGACCCACCTCGATTCCGACTTAAATGATTTGAGCTGTTCAAATTATTTCAATTGTGTTTCAAGAAAATAAGCTCATTTGGAGTTTTTGAATTTCTAGGGGAAAAAATTGAATGAATTGATCAAGTCTTTACTTATATTCGAAGGAATGATTTTTTTTTACAATGACCTTTAAAATAACGTTTTAATCAAATTTAACTACTCTGATATAGTAAGGTGCTTTGGCAAAAAAATAAAAAATTGGTTTTTTGGTTTTTTAATTTTGTCTTTATTCAATTTTTTTGCGCTTCAAAATTGCCAGTGGACTTTCCTTCCTCGCGCAGCCCCCCACCCACTTTGAAGCAAAAATCGACCATCTTCGATATCACCAGCGCCGGCGTCTGGCGCTCCGACAAGACTGGGGAAAATCTCTGTCCTTCTCGGTTTCTTCTTCGAAATCTCTCTCTCTCTCTCTCTCTCTCTCAACAATGGCTATATCTGCTGCTCTCAAGCTCCCCTCCTCCTCCTCCTCATCGCCTTCTTCAACCTTCTCCAATCCAAAAAACCCTCCTCTCAAAACCATCATCAGATGCTGCTGCAACTCCTCCCTCCCCCTCAAAACCCTAACCACCGAACCCCACCCTACCTTCACTTCCGTCAGAACCTTCGCCCCAGCCACAGTCGCCAACCTCGGCCCAGGCTTCGACTTCCTCGGCTGCGCCGTAGACGGCCTCGGCGACCACGTCTCCCTCACCGTCGACCCTCAAGTCCACCCCGGCCAGCTCTCCATCTCACAGATCACCAACTCCGCCAACAACTCCGTTAACAAAAAGCTCTCCACAAACCCTAACTTCAACTGCGCCGGCATCGCCGCTTTGGCCGTCATGAAGATGCTCGACATCCGTTCCGTCGGCCTTTCCCTTTCTCTAGAAAAAGGCCTGCCGTTAGGCAGCGGCCTCGGCTCCAGCGCGGCTAGTGCAGCTGCGGCCGCGGTGGCGGTAAACGAGCTTTTCGGAGGCCATGTAACTGTGTCTGATTTGGTACTCGCCGGATTAGAGTCGGAGTCTAGGGTTTCGGGTTACCACGCGGATAACGTGGCACCATCGATTATGGGAGGTTTCGTGCTGATAAGGAGTTACGACCCTCTTGAGTTGATTGAATTGAAGTTTCCTGATGAGAAGGCTTTGTTCTTTGTGTTGGTGAATCCGGATTTCGAAGCCCCAACGAAGAAGATGCGGGCGGCATTACCTACAGAGGTTTCGATGTCTGATCATGTTTGGAATTGTAGTCAGGCAGGGGCATTAGTGGCCTCTATACTGCAGGGGGATTTGAGAGGGCTTGGGATTGCTTTGTCGTCGGATAGGATCGTGGAGCCGAAGAGGGCTCCTTTGATTCCTGGGATGGAGGCCGTGAAGAAGGCTGCTATTGAGGGTGGGGCTTTTGGGTGCACTATTAGTGGCTCGGGACCGACTGCGGTTGCGGTCATAGATAGCGAGGAGAGGGGGAGGGAGATTGGTGATCGGATGGTTGAGGCGTTTATGAGGGAGGGGAAGTTGAAGGCAACAGCTATGGTTAGGAGTCTTGATAGAGTTGGTGCAAGGCTTGTCAGTGGCATCCCTCTATAAGGGAGGATGTATCGAGTTAGGGTATGGCATGCTTTGTTTTTAGCCGTAAAACTTTTGTGGATTATTGGTAAACACTTTGTTGTCAAATCTCAACAACGAGACACAACGACTCGCTTTTCGAGGTAGACGGGTTATCTTCATTTTATGTCTGCTCTTGTGCTTATGAAGCTGTTTTGGCGATAAACAAAAATAATTTTTGGGATAGTAATATAGATGCATCACTTGGGATGAAATTGATTGTATGAGACGTTTCTAGAGCTCCTTGTAAGGCTTATTGGAAAACTTGTTCTCGGATTTGAATAATTGCCCTTTGTTGTTCAACATTAATACTTCAAATCGCCCTTTGTTGTTCAACATTAATACCAAGGCTTGCTATTTTCCATTTGTCATTCACAACACGTGCTGTCAGTTCTCTGAGAGAGTCTTGATGCACATGTTTTTAAGTTTCATATTTTATTTCCATCTGAATTGCTGTTAGCTAGTGAACATTTTATATTTTTTGGGCCCTCAAATGGATTGTTAATTTATACCATTTGAAGGACAAACCCATTTATGCCAACTTGAAGCCCAAGTATTGATGTAGTTGTTATTGCCTTCAGTACTTATGACTGCCAATTTACAAGACATATGCTCATTACTTCATAAATGATTTTGTGCTTTTGGGCTGTGGGTAATTGCGGAGTATATATGCTCATTATTTCATAAGTGATTTTGTGCTTTTGGGCTGTGGGTTATTGAGGAGTATAAATAGCAATGACAACTGGGCAAACAAGTTGAACTCTCCCCACCATATTCTCTAAGCAATCAGATTAAGATCTATGGAAAATTTGTTCCCCAGATATTTCCAACAGGGATTTAGCCTCCATAACCTGATGGCTTCCTTGCTTTGGTGAGGTCTAGAGTCTCTAGACTTCAGGAGCCTTGAGAGAATCTGTCTATCCGAATCCTGTTGTGTGTTTGTTTGTAAGTTAGTATCGGGCCTATCGGCTGTTGCACCAATGTACTGAAACAAAGAACTGTGGACACTTGCTTGATTGTTTGAACAGCCGTCCTATGTTACATGGACTCGGGTACGAGTATCGGGTGCGGGTGCATGTCCAAGCGTCGGACCTTCCTAGACTTAAATCTTAGGATACTAGGATATGTGTCCCACAACGGGGTACGGGTACGGGACTGAACACCTATTTGTAGTATATATTGCATGACTAGAGCAGGTTACATATCGTAAATTATACTTAGTAATGTATTTAAACAAGAAGAGTTAAGAAAACATGTGTTTGTTCTATTTCATGGCCATGTGAAAGTCTAAAAATATCACTTTTCTAGCTAATTTGGTATTAATTAGCCAATAAGCTCGAGAATTTAGGGATATATATATATATATATAGAACAAAACGTGCTGAGCCATTTTAGGGATATATATATAACCGAACCCGCACTCGGGAATAGTAATGCTTTGAAAAACGCGTGATTCATTAAGTGAAAGACGCTAACTGAATAGTTAGAGATGCCGCAAGCAAAGATCATATAGCCTAATTGACTTTCCTTGTTGGCTGCGAGTTCTTTGACATGACGAATTCTTCTCTGCCTTGTTATTCTTTATGGTGCGGTAGGTGATGCAAGACAACATAGGAAACTAGGGCTTAAGGCTACCGACCGATGGATAGGATTGTCAAAGGTAGAAAATTGTTCTAGGGTTTGTGGAAGGGGAAGGTTGATTGTTTCTTAGAATTGGCACAATCTAAGGGCGCGGACAACCCCAAATTTAAGTGTTTATTTGTTGAGTTGAAGGCTAATAAAGTAGCATAAGGGTTTGGTCTTGGTTTAGCGCTCCATTGCTGTTCTGGTCGAAATCAAGGTTGTTCTTTACTGTGAATGCTAACTCAAGAAGTGTAATTAGGTTAGTCGTGTAGATGTGTTTCACCCACAATAGTTGGGTTAATGGTGGGATATTATTTTTCTAACACATAAAATGAACTAATAGATGATCACATAGATGTTTTGTAGGATGCTGGAGTTCTCCCAATCCTACATAAGGATCTTGACTCAAGGTTAGATAATCTTTAAGCATATGAATACGTAAAGACCCAAAACTTGTAAAGTGGCGGCGAACCAGCTAGCCCCTATTGTCAGTGTCCAGAATAACTTCCAATATATCCATGGTGACTAAAACATGATAAAACAAAACTACCATATTGGAATGTTCAACGATGTCAATGTTTTTTCTAGGATAGGTAATGAATGAGAGGTGATGAATGGTCTCTGCGTGCTGATGCGTTCACATCTTACTCTCACATGTTGGCTAACTCACTCGGGTCTCAATATGTATCATTGAGAATGCTTCTAGTCTTGGTTTTACGTTTGAACATGTCTCTACTCTCTATAAATGGCACTAGATAGGATTTGCAGAGTCTTGTCCTTCGCGAAATTCCTGATCCCAAGGTGGATGCCTCATTTGTGCTTGTTTTGGAACTCAAGGTTAATGTGCATGTCGTTTCATTGACAATCGAGAAAAAAACACAGAAGATGAAAAACACTCTGGAGAAGAGGGAGTTTCGAAATGTATTTTGGTGAGAGGAGCCAAAGAGGAAATCGAGTAAAGCTGGAGAGATTAAGATGTTTGCGGGTGAGATTAGGCGAGTCAGAGAGGTCCGAGTTTTAGGATTAGGGGACTTAAGAAAATGACATAGAGACCATGCTATTACAGAATGAAAAAGAGGTCTGAAAGAATGAAGTTGTGAGGGTTTTAGTGTCTCATAGCAATCAAGGCTGTGGATAATTTGTCTGAGCCTCCTATCCACATGTTATGGTCTGGTTTTTGAGAGAGATGTTTGGCTTTGGTTTACTCAGTGGGAAACCCTATAGCGGATTGGCTTTGATTTTTGACGTTATGGTTTTACAAATCAATCCACAACTGTTTAATTGTTTTGTGAAGTGAATGACTTGACCAGTTTAAAAGGTTTCTATTGGTTGGATGATGCAGCTGGCTAAATTCTGTTGCTTGAACGAAATGGCGCATCCTGATTAGGGATGGCAATTATACCCGCCCCACCCCGAACCAGCCCCTCCCCGCCCCTAACGGGAAGGGTTTTTTCCAATTTTTTGGGTAAGGGGTAGGGTTAGGGGAGAAAAAATGAAAACCCAACCGGGTTAGGGTAGGGTTAGGGGAGACATCACCCCTCCCCGAAACCCGCCCTGAAAATTTTTTATGCATAAAATTTTATTTGTATTCTTATGTTTTTACCCTTACAACTAGAATTTCACATTATGTATTAAGTATTTTTCATTTTTCTTATACATAGTAGATGTTGGAGTAAAAGTAATTACTATTTTGTGAACTTTTATTATTAGTGTTCACTAATTTTGGAATCAAAAACATATTTTCTTATTATGTAAAAAAAATAAGGGCGGGGTGTGTAAACCCGTTATCCGATAGGGGCGGGGTAGGAGGTATCCATCCATTACCTGGTCGGGTTAGGGGCAGGGGCGGGGTATGGCAAAACCCGTCCCGCCCTGCCCCATTGCCATTCCTAATCCTGATTGGTCAAACAGCATGACGCTTTCGGATAGGTCAAAATGACTCGGCTATATATGATTGGTTGGATAACGCAATCCTTCAGAAATAGAGAGTAAAGAGTGAAGAAAGATAATATGAGAAATAGGGACTTTAGTACCAGGTTTCATTATTCAGAAATACTGAAATAGAGAGAACTACTACTGTAAAGAGTGATGAAAGATAATATGAGAAATATATCAATAACATTTTGGTTGGTCCTGACTCCTGAAGACCAATCCTTTTCTTGACAGCTCCAGAAGGTATGTCGTTTTGTGGTTCCTTTATTTCTTCAGTTTTTACAACAAATTGTTCATTATTATCCTAGATAGATGTTGTATCTCCTTTTCTCTTCGCGAGTTTAGCTGCTGCTGTCATTTTTTTCCCCATCTTTTGATCCAAACTACTTGTTCTCTCTTTGCTTTGTTTCTTATGCATCCAGCTTTACTTGTTCATGTACACGGTATCTCTTTTAGTTAGTGACACTTTATGCGAAAAAAAAGAAATGAAAATATATGCCTCAGTTTGGATTTTTTTTACAATGAAAGAACTAACCTTAAAACTGAACGATTGGTTGTGGTTTTAGTTTCACTTTTTATAGTTTTGTTTCTTTTATGGTATTTGTTGAATCTTTCGAGGTGGTTTGGTTCATTGTTTTCAATAAAATGGCCCCCCGTCTGTACCTTTAACATCCATACTAATAATTGCTATTAGGTGTTAGCGGACAAAATTGGTGATAGGTTCTACCCATGGATGGCAGGAATCAAGTGCTCTATTGTAGTTGGTGAAATTCTTAATTGGTTCGGTACGAGGTGTTCCATCTATACTCAGTGAAACTGGAAACTGGTTGAATTGGTTTAATTTTGCAGTCGGTCAGACCTTTTAGGTTAAGTTTTCACCTGGGTCATTTCTGTATGCTCAAATACTCTACACACCGGTGGAGGGTTTAAAGGTGTGGAGTCTGTGGGCACCGTAACGTTGCTCCCAGATCAAATGCATGTCCCTCCTTCCCTTTCTCTGTCTTTTTTTTATCATGTTTGGTGATCTCTTGTTAATATTGAAGAAGAAAAAAGGCTTATATGTGATCCCCCCCTGCATTGGTAAAGGTTTAGTAGTTTCTCCATCGGGATAAACAGTGACACTGTGCATGGTTGTGCAGGTCGCTAGTGGACACATTGAACATTTGGTCAATATGAAGCACATGCTGACCTCACCACATGGTCCTGCATCTCTGACTGCTGCTACTAACCAACCGACGGAATCCCCTCTTGCGGTGCCTTCTGTTCATTCAACCGCCAATAGCTAACTGTTGCAACCTGTCAGTTCATTTGCAAGTGTAAAGACTAACGAAGAAGAGAACAAGAAAGCAGCTGCTGCAGCAGTTGCCGCTAAGCTTACTGCTTCTACATCGTCTGCACAGATGCTTACCTCCATTCTTTCATCTCTTGTTGCAGATGAGGCTGCCTCCATGAGTAGTGATGCTCTAAAATCATCTGGATTTACCTCAAGTTTAGCCATGTTTTCTGCAGAAAAACGACCTAGACTAGAGAATCCGTCGCCTGGCACAGATGTTAACAACAATCCTGACATGGGTAGTAGTGCTGGATTTTTTACCTCTCTGCAATCAATTCAAACAAACCAGATGCAAGCTCCGTTTCCACCCCCACCGCCGCCACCTGCACCTCCTGGGAATTCCCCAGGAAACCAATTCGTTCAACCTGGTGTGATGATGGGGGCTATGCCTTATGCATATGGTGCCACTAGTCTGCCCCCACCTCCGCCTCCCTTGCCTTCACATATAGCACAGGCATTAGCAAGACCACCCCTTCAGCCACCGTCACCACAACAGCCCCCGGCGCAGCAGCAACAGCAGCAGTCAATGAATGCAGGGAATTATCGGCCCCGGGTATTGGTTTTCATGGGCAAAGTCATCAGCCAACACCACCACCGCCAGTACCACGGCAATGGTTTCTTCTGTATTGGGGGATCGAGGGGTATAATTAGAGGACATTTCTTTCTGTACATTGACAGGTGTCTTTAGTAAATTGTATAAGATTTTTTTTGTTTGCTTTTTCATTTTCCTACAGTTTTTACTTCCTCCCCTCGACACCTCCCCCCCGGTCCAACAGGAACCCTTTTCCTTCTCCAGGCTGATCGTTCAATCCTGCGCTTGCACTTTTTTTTCACCAAAGCCATTAACCCAAGCATGCTTGCCATCAATGCATGTTTCCACACAAGTCCCAGGCTCCCCTTTGATGGCTTGTTCTTTTCACACTTCAGAGGACATGGTGGTGTCGTGGGTACTTTCGAAAGTGAGCGAAGAAGATAAGAGTGCCTTGTAAAATTATGGACTTGATGATGATTGGTGATAGTTTCTTAGGATGTCGTTGAAACAGAGAGTTGTGGGAGAAGAACTGAAAGACAAATGAGAAGGAGAAACGTTTTAAGTGGAAGACTGGAAGCCACAAGAAAACAACTGGGTAATTTGCAGCAGAAACTAGTATATGGAAGAAGAAAAAGGGAGCAAAAGATTAAGCAGAGGATAGGGAACCCCGAGCACTGCTGCTGCTACTTATTTTTATTGAATTGTATGTAACGTTTTATCTTCATAATGTTAGCATTGCTTGCTTTTTTTTGTCCCTAGTGAAAGGTATAATGATGATATTTCTTTAATAAGTTGGATTTACGTAGCAACCCACTTAAAAAGGGACGGAATGAGTAGGTATGAACTGCAAACACACTTAAAAAAAGAAAAGAAAGAGAGAGATTCTTGTAAAGCACAAATAGGTAACTCAAATGGCCTACTTTCCAGTACTGTCCACATTACACTCGGTCCTAAATCACGCGAAACAAGTCTATCGATGAAACAGTCTTTGAAAAGGGATAGTATTTACAATCACAATCACACTTCCAATTTTTATTTTTGTTACACGATCGTGTTTGTTTATATGTTCAACAATGGAGCTGGTTTGATTATAGGCAGTATTTTTCTCTTATTTGTTTTGATTCCTTCTACCTCTGGTAGGTATGAGAAGGATACGCTTGCATTTCCGAGCTTCATCCATAATTTGACTTCAGAAGAAGATGATGAGTGTAGTGGGCTGCGATATGAGGTCAGGCATTGGAAGGAAAAGGAGATTGATGGGTCAGAGACGAGGAAGTAACGCGTAAAAATGTCACATGGTACTATGAGAGTGTATATTTACTCATAAAAGACCAAATTCGGCAATTAAACAAAAGCAAAATCTACTTTACCATTACGTCATCTACTACAGAATTGACAAGCGGAACACAGCGAATCCATGCATTTGTTATGCAATCAGTTCTGAGCATATGTTTTTTAACCTCCAGAACACATCCAATCCATAAGAAGAACACGGACTTTCTATACATTTATGTCTTGGAGCCAAATCAACAAACAAAAATGCCGAAACAATCTACTTTTTTCTTAGCTATTTCCATTCATTTGAGTTCTGTTTTTCTTTGTTTGCAGTTTCCAACTGAATATGTCGACCTTCACTCCCACCTAGATAATGAAAAAAAACAGGTAAAAAAATGTGTCATCTACGCTAAATCCTTCCAAGTCTGCGTTTGAGTTATAACCCAGACTCAAAGCCTCGAACTCTTAGCATAAAAAGTTGGCTTGATTCTTTTATCCACCCAAGTCTGAACTAAATCATTTCAAGTCCCCGTCTGAGCTATATCCCGGACTCAGAGCCTCGAACTCTTTGCATAAAAAGTTGGTGTGATTCTTTTATCCACCGAATCCACCATTATTCCCTGGAATTCATGACAAGATTCAGTTCAGCTGCAAGTTCAAAGAACAAACAGAAGTCCAAAGTTGGACCAAAAGCAATTTGCCCAAGCTAAAAAAGAAGATAGAATAATAGATAATGAATAACGTTCTAGTAAAGTCAAATTTGTATTGCAGGTCTCTGTACCATCATCAGGAAAAGGAAAGTTATTGTGGATCAATCCGCCACAGTTTCCCAATACAGTTGAACACCTGCATCCATAAGAATGGCTGACAACTTCAAGAGAAGTACAATATCTATGTTGCCGGTCACTAAGAAAGAAGCCCCTTTGAAGGAAAAGAAAAGAAAGATTGGGGTTCCTCATCTTTTGGTGAGAAACAAAAGTGGACCAATAAAAATTCACCTTTTCACTCCTTTCTCAGCTATTCTCAGTTGTTTATTCATCCAGACATATGATAGGATTCTCCTTCCAATTTCTCCTCTCACCATCCAAAGGGGCCGTTATGATAACTGCAAGGAAAGATTTAATATTCCTTACCCCTGAGAATGGGCAGGAATAAAGTCATTCTCTCCGCGTCCAGACATTGGAAGTGTATATCTCCTCAACACGAAAATTTCTTCCAAAGCTTACAGTATCCAGTCAATAAGGATATCTGTTGCACATCATCAGCTGCCCACAAACTATTTTGTGCTCTAAACGACATCTACCTACCCAAGAAGCCTACAAAAGTCACTGCCTCTGAAAAACCTACTGTACTAAACAAAAACCGGACCAAAACATTCCACGTGGCAACGTTGGGGGAAATTCCTTCATTTACCATCCTGTGAAGATAAACATTGGCTTCTTCCAAACCGACAAACTCACAAAATCCCGCATATAAGACTTGTGTAAGAAACTGTGTCTGGATGCCAACCTGCTGCAGTCATCGCATCTAGCAGTTTAATGGCAAACTCAACCTTTCCATTCTTACAGTGTGCGTTAATTACTATGTTAAATGTGAAAGCACAGGTTTTATTCCTTCGACCAACAACCTTCAGAGCCGCCTCTAGCATACCAGCACAACAGAAACCATGTATCATGGTGTTGTAAATCACTAAATTAAGCTCGAGACAGAGCTTGCATCTGGTTTGTTTGAACGGATTGCAGAGAGGTAAAATATCCAGCACTACTACCCATGTCAGGATTGTTGTTAACATCTGTGCCAGGCTAACGGATTCTCTAGTCTAGGTCGTTTTTCTGCAGAAAACATGGGTAAAATTGAGGTAAATCCAGATGATTTTAGAGCACCACTACTCCTGGAGGCAGCCTCCTCTGCAACAAGAGATGAAAGAATGGAGGAAAGCATCTGTGCAGAGTATGTAGAAGCAGCAAGCTTAGCGGCAACTGCTGCAGCAGCTGCTTTCTTGTTCTCTTCTTTGTTAGTCTTTACACTTGCAAATGAGTTGACAGGTTGCAACAGTTGGCTATGGGCGGTTGAATGAACAGTAAGCACCACAAGAGGGGATTCAGTCGGTTGGTTAGTAGCGGCAGTCAGAGATGCAGGAACATGTACTGAGGTCAGCATGTGCTTCATATTGCCCACATCTCTAGCGACCTTCACAACAATGGACAGTGTCCCTGTTTATCCAGATGGAGAAACTACTAAACCTTTACCAATGCAGGGGGAATCACATATAAGCCTTTTTTCTTCGTAATATTCAATCAAGAGATCACCAAACATGATTAAAAAAACAAAGAGCAAGGAAAGGAGGGACATGCATCTGATCTACGAGCGACACTACGTTGCCCACAGACTCCACACCCCAAACACTCCACCGGTGTAGAGTATTTGAGCATACAGAAATGATACAGGGGAAAACTTAACCTAATTAAAAGGTCTGACTGACCGCAAAATAAAAAAATTAAACCAATTCAATGGGTTTCCAGTTTCACCAAGTTTAGGATGGATGCAACACCTCGTACTTAACCAATTAAGAATTTCACCAACTACAATAGAGCCATTGATTCCTGGGTAGAACCTATCACCAATTTTATCCGCTAATGCCTAATAGCTATTATTTGTATGCGTGTTCAAGGTACAGACTAGGGCAGTTTTAATGAAAACCAAACCACCTTGAAAGATTCAACAAATACTATAAAAGAAACCAAACTATAAAAAGTGAAACTAAAACCAAAACATATCATTTAGTTTCAAGGTTAGTTCTTTCATTGTAAAAAAAAAAAAAACCAAAGTGAGGCATATTTTTTCATTTCTTTTTTTATCGCATTAAGTTTCACTGACTAAAAGAGATACCACGTACATGAACAAATAAAATTGGATGCATAAGAAACAAAGCAAAGACAAAACAAGTTTGGATTGAAAGATAGAAAAAACGGCAGCAGCACCCTATGTTACATGGATCCTTCATTTTGGATGAAGTACTTGTGTCGATGTGTCCGACACATGTATCCATTTTGGACACTCGGTTCCTCTATTATCATGATATTTACAGAAAATGAATATCAAATTTGCTAGAAAAGCAATATTTCTAGTCTTTCACATAGACATGAAATAGCAAAAACATATTTTTCTTCCCAAGTTCTTGTTCACATACATTTTTTTAATATAATTTATGATACATAATAAAAACTGTTATGCAATATGTGCTACAAACAAGTGTTCACGACGTGTCCCCGAATCCACACCAAATTAGGGGACACGTCCCAATATCCTAAGATTTAAGTTTAGGAAGGTCCGACGTTTGGACTCCTACCTGCACCCGATACTCGCACCCGAGTCCATGTAACATAGGCAGCAGCTATTGAACCTAACACGTGAAGAGAAAAGGAGATACAACATATATCTGGATAATTAGTCGTAAAAACTGAAGAAATAAAGGAACCACAAAACAACAGGCCATTTGGAACTGGAAAGAAAAGGATTGGTCTTCAGGACCAACCAGAATGTTATTGATATATTTCTCATATTATCTTTCTTCACTCTTTACAATAGTAGTTCTCTCTATTTCAGTATTGTACTAAGGTCCCTATTTCTCATATTGTCTTTCTTCACTCTTTACAATAGTAGTACTCTCTATTTCTGAAGGATTGCGTCATCCGACCAATCATATATAACCGAGTCGTTTTGACCAATCAGGATGCGCGATTTCATTCGAGTAACAGAATTTAGCCAGCTGCATCATCCAACCAATAGAAACCTTTTAAACTGGTTAAGTCATTCACTCCACAAAACAATTAGACAGTTGTGGTTTGATTTGTAATTAAAACCATAACGTCAAAACTCAAAGCCAATCCGCTATAGGGTTTCCCACTGAGTAAACCAAAGCCAAACCTCTCTCTCAATAACCAGACCATAACATGTGGATAGGAGGCTCAGACAAATTGTCCACAGCCTTGATAGCTATGAGACACTAAACCCTCACAGCTTCATTTTTCAGACCTCTTTTTCATTCAGTAACAGCATGGTCTCTATGTCATTTTCTTAAGCCCCCTGATCCTAACACTTGAACCTCTGACTCACCTAGTCTCACCCGCGACGTCTTCGTCTCTACTGCTTTACTCGATTCCCTCTTTGGCTCCTCTCACCAAAATACTTCTCAAAAACCCCCTCTTCTCCAGAGTGTTTTCATCTTCTTTGCTTTTTTCTATGCGCCTCGATAGTCAATGATACGATATGCACATTTACCTTGAGTTCCAAAACACGGACAAATGAGGCATCCACCTTGGGATCAGGAATTTCGCGGGAGTAAGGACAAGACTCTGCAAATCCTATCCAGAGCCATTTATAGAGAGTAGAGACATGTTCCAATGTATGACCAAGATTTGCAGCATTCTCAATGATACACATTGAGACCCGAGTGAGTAAGCCGATACGTGAGAGTAAGACGAGAATGCATCTTCCAGTAGTGTTAAGTAATACAATCCCACATTGCTTGGGTGTGGAGTGGGTGATCACTTAATAACATTTGGGACCTCTCCACTCATTGCCAATTGGTTTTGACATGGATATAAAGTTTCTACAAGGTATCAGAGCGGGGCTCATTCTACCCACATTTTTAAAAAAAATTCACAATCCACACCCCACGATGACAGATCAGCAAAAAGGCTGCACGATGATAGACCCAAAAGAGGCTACACATGACAGGCCTCAAATGTGGTTGCACGTGAGGGGGGATGTTAAGTAGTACAATCCCACATTGCTTGGGTATGGAATGGGTGATCACTTAAATAACATTTGGGACCTCTCCACTCATTGCCAATTGGTTTTGAGGTGGATATTGTTAGGTAATACAATCCCACATTGCTTGGGTATGGAATGGGTGATCACTTAATAACATTTGGGACCTCTCCACTCATTGCCAATTGTTTTTGAGATGGATATAAAGTTTCCACAAGCAGAGACCATTGATTACCTCTCCAAGAAAGAACATTGACATCGGTCACTACTACATCCCGTTCTATTGTTCATCCATCTCCAAAGAAGCACTGACACTGACACATATATGGACACGAACGCGGATACAAATTTGTGACATAGGAACTCTAATATTAAGGGCAACACGGATACGGCAGGAGACAAGGAAATATAAAGCATATATATATATATATGGCCCAAGGATCCAGTCAGGACTCCCTGACGGATCCTTAGGTCCACACCTCCCCTTCCCGGCCAAATGGTCGGGATCCGAGTCGTTAGATGTGTTTAAAACGTGTTTTTAAGGGTCCCCATGAGAAATCATCAAAAAAAATACCGGGAAGGGCTTGATCCGAGCAGTTTTTCATAAAATTGTATATATACTGTTTTTATGAAAAACTGCTCGGATCAAGCCCTTCTCGGTATTTGTTTTTGATGATTTCTCGCGGGAACCCTTAAAAACACGTTT
>JAXBDA010003677.1:0-33197 GCA_036023075.1 Gaultheria prostrata | reverse complement strand
ATGCACTAAAATTTTGGCATTAACAAAAACAGTTTTGGCATTGTCATTTCCTATTTTCAATTATCTCCTCAAAATACATTAGTATTCACTCTACATGTGTCTTATCTTTCGTGATGATCTTTAAAAAATTATACTTTCATGTGCAAAATATTTTTTCATTCACGTGCTCGTGTTCAAATTTTTTTGATAAACAGCGCACTCGGATTTTTTATGCATAATGAAAATTGTTTAAATTATGTATTTGGTTATGCTCTAGCCATGGATTTTTTTTTTCAAGAGTACAATTGAAATGTGCCCCTCCTGCATTGATTTTATGGCTCATGATCAGTTCAGTTCTACACGGGTCCCTCGATGGGCCCAAACCTTACAGTTCTAGCCTTTGGGCACACTCGATACCATGCAACTAGTGATAAAGACTTTGGGCTCAAGTACTATAAAGTGGACTTGGAATTTCGTAGCCTACAAAGTGGAATTTATAGATTTTTACCATCCAGTACAAAAAAAGTACTCAGTAGTGTTTAACTTCCATTAAGGTTGATGCGCATTTTTATTTACCGTTAGGTCTAGTTAGGGAAGCAACATTACTTTTTTCCCTTGTAGTTTAAAAACATAAACATTCTCTCTCTAACACCGACCACCATATAGTTGTCACGCCCTCATTTTTATATAATCGAAATAGATAAAAATCCACGTAGGATAGGTCATATATTACCTTTGAAAAGTCAAAGTCAAAGTCAAATATACATTTCAAATTCAATGTTCAACATATCTCTAAACAACGGGTACCCATACCCAAATAAATAAGTATCAAAGGGATTTAAGTTATTACATAATCATTTCCCAAAAAGGAACACTAAGCATAGAGATGGTAAAATGACTACATGATTATGTATGCTTCAATTCATGCATTCAGACTACAACCATCCATCTCATGATCCTTGCCGATTACCTGAAAATAAAAGGGTGGGCTCACTAGTTCATGAACTTTTCAAATCGATATCCGCTTACTCTAACTTTAGATTCCTTTTATATTTTAGTGAATGATAGGAACTGTTTCACTACTAGTATCGACATTGAGGGTCGTTATTGTCATTGGATCCGGTGGTTATTCGATAAAAATAGTCGTCAAACGGTGGATATATGGATAGGATGTCAAGCAAAAATTTACTCTTTTCCTTCTTATAAAAAGGATAAAAATATAATCACTAATTTCCAAAAGAAAAAACGTAAAGAACATTGACCCGGAAAAAAATGTGGATTTCTGATTAATATTTGTTTATAATTGAGCACAATAATTTATTTAATTTTTTAAAAGGAGCAATAATTGCCGTCCAATAAGTTGACAAGGAATTCAAAGTAAGGAGCAATTTTTCAAAGGCGAGCAGGTACAACAAGGACTCCACCCGCCCAATCTTGGCAGTTCATTTCGGTTTTAAATGGTCCGGATTATGGAGAGAGAGAGAGAGAGAGAGAGAGGAGGAGGAGAGAGAGGGTTTCGATCTGGGCCATCCAATACACTTTTGGACGGTCCGGATGCAATATTCCGATACCACGTAGGCTCGGCAACATGGTACCCATTCGGTACCCAAATTTTTTTCCAAAGTAAGACTAACCTCATTTTGATATTTTGGTCTTCGCATAAGCGAAAAAAATGTATCAACCATTCCAACTAAAATAATGATTCATTCTTCATATTTGGCTATCTTTTGGTCATTTTTAAATTTCTTTTAGATTCACATTATTTTTTGTGGATTCATCATTTTTTTCGATGAGAGGAATCCAAAAAGTAAAAAAATTACGACCGAAAGCAAAAAAAAAAAAAAGGTTAATTGAAGGTGAAAAAGTTTGAAAAGCTAGTATTTTTTTCCTTAGTGTCATCCTATCTAAATTTTTTTCAATTGCAGTCCATATCTTTATATTTTGCTGATTCCTGCCGTCGAGATTAATCGATGAAAATCTGAACAACAAATTAAGAAAAATTTAACAAGTGAAAACTACCAAAAATAGAGAGAATGAGTTTCTTTAACTTGAAGACAAAAAATGATTCCAAAAACACCATTTCGACAAAAAAAAAGCCAAAAAATAAAATGACGTAGAGAATGGGGATTGTAAAAGTGAACATCAATTTAAAAGTTCTTGTTTGGTTTGGATTTTGGGTAATGATTGGAGAGCGAAATAATTGTAATGATTGAAAATATGGGTAATAATTGAAGAGAAATATGAGTAATAATGAGAAACCGGTCTTAAAACCCCAAACAAACAAGGTCAAGGACTTAATAAGTTTAATTGATAGGTTAAGGACACAGTATATAGAAATTGAATTAGGGGGATGAAAGTGAAATTTAGCCCTTTCTTGGCAGGCGGCGGAGAAAAAGGAAAGGCTGGTAATCAGCACGATTTCTTATGCTCAACAGTTCTATAATACTAGTAGGAAATTACTAACCTTCACCCAAAGCTGCCGTGGAGGATAATAAGTAAGTAGTAAATAGACATGTGAGAAAAATATATTAATATTCGGGAAATATGTATTGATATCCGAACTAATTTATTAGTATACATATATTAATATGCACTTATTAAGTGGAGGTTAGTAAGACCTTACTACTAATCTTCACGAGCACCATTTCCAATTAATCCAAATGGCCTTGACCTTAACAATAATCACAGCCATGTCACTACATAATCCGGTGTGCTAGGCTTTGCATTTTTTTTGTTATTTTACTTTTTGAAATTGACAGAGAACATTGGGAAAGGGAGTGGGAATTTAAAGAGGGAGCATGAGAAGGGGAGCGGGAAATGGGCAAGTTTTTACTGTTAGTAAATATCATAAATTTTGCAAAAAAGTTAGACATAGATCAAGTACTTAAGTTCTTCAAGTGAATTTTTTTTATCCATGTAAACAGATTTTTTTTTATGAAAATTTTAAATATATTTTCGCTCGCACCTCAAACTGCAAAAAATTGATTGCATTGGGCCTAATTTTACATCTTCACAAGTGTATCTTAATTAAGATAAATCAATGGGTAATGTTGGGTGGCAGAGGAATAAGTTGGAGATGACCACAATTTTCACTATTTTTAGCATTTCTTAAATTGACTCTCCACTAACATCAGTGGATTTTGTTTTCAGATATAATTCAAAAAAATTATTTTACAAAATAAAATGAGAGCTTCTACTATAACATGACGAAGATTAAGTGTATAGTTTACCTAGGCGATGATCAGAAAAATTTCGCCATGCAAAAAAAAAAAAGTTATTTTGTTACTCCTAAAATTGAATGCTATGCACAAATAAAAAAAACACTATACAATGATTATAACATTGAAAATATTGAAATATGTTCCTTTACTCATTAGAAAAGTAATAAGATATTTTTATCATGTTAAAAAAAGTATTTATTCGTTTTTTTTTTATTTTTAAAATTCAGACTTTGACTCGAAACAAACGAAATTCATATAAATAAAAATTCCATGAAAAATAATTCAATAAAACTAGGCCAAACCTAGCCATTGAATGTGCTTCTCAAATGGAAATTTCCGAGTAGTTCCAAGAGTACTTTACTTTAGTCTTCGGATCCCCTGTCCAGTAGGGTGCCCGACCATGGTGCCCGACACCCCAAATGAGTGACACGTGACATTCTCTTCTAACCTTTTAACCCCGTTAGCCAGCCCCTTTGCTCCCCTCTTTTATTAGTTAAATTCCTCACTTGTACATGTTGCGTTATTAGAAAACATTCCTAATTAATATCCAATTGAGCTGATTTTTCACATAGACGTTCAAAATATTAAATAAACAGACTTGGAAAAAAATGAGCTCAATCAGATATCGAAAACCGGTAGGAGTATTTTCTAAGTTTGGTAGCCTTGTAGGGGTCTATTTCGAAAAAAATAAATTCACGTTATATGACTTTTAAATTTTTTCACCAAAAACAAATTCCCGTTTTGGGGTATATATAAATGATATATTGGATAAATATAATATTTACGTTATATAATATATGAAATAAATAAGACTAATTCCATATACAATTTTATGAAAAACCGTTCCGATTAAGCCCTTCTCAGTCATTTTATTTTTACCGATTCCTCGTGGGTACCCAAATTAGTATTATATGTATTTCATATATTATATAACATATATATATATATATATATATATATATATATATATATATTGCCGACTCCATATTTTACATATATATTTTATATATGATGGGAATTTGTTTTTGGCGAAAAAACTTAAAAGTTATATAACATGAATTTATTTATTTTTTAAAATAGACCCCTAAAATGCTACCAAACTTTAGAAAACACTCCTACCGGTTTTTCGATATCCGATTGAGCTCATTTCTATCCGAGTCTATTTATTTAATATTTTGAACGTCCATGTGAAAAATCAGCTCAATTAGATATTAGTTAGTGATGTTTTCTAACAACCTAGCACGAACAAGTGAGGAATTTAACTAATAAAGAAGGGACTTAAGTTAATGGGGGCAAGTGGCTGGCTAATGGGGTTAAAGGATTGCAAGAGAATGCCACGTGTCACTCATTTAAGGTGTCGAACACCATGGTCGGACACCCTACTAGGACAGGGGATCCGAGGTGCTTACTTTTTCCCCCATATAGTACCACGGAAATCCTAAGGGAACCGATAGAGATTGTACCGATGGGTACAGACGGGTCGTGGGACCCACTTACAGGTTCTGTACAAATGATTATAACCGTTCAAAAATTTTAAAATATTTTTTTCCGAGTGGCTCTGCGAGAAATCAGCTCAAAAAGATACCAGCAACAAATTGATCCGATGTACCCCTTGTAATCTGTATGAGAAATGGGGATGCGGGGGGAGGTGCTGCGCAGCAAAATGGCGTAGTTTTGGTCCTTTTTTTGGGTTCCTCCCAACTTCTTTGCAAAGACTCTGTTTGGCACAACCAAAACAACTTTGAATCAGCATCTTTAACTGGAAAAAGGCTAATGAACCCCGATCAGAATGATTCTCACATGCCCGTTTGAGTTTCCGGACTACTCCCAATAGATTGTGTGAAGATCAGAATCATGGTTTATCAGCAACTTAACAAGATAACACCACAGCTGGAACAAGGCACCAATGTAGCACCAAAAATTAGTGGCAGTAGCAATAATGGAAACGGTTAATTAAAGTAAACAAAGCCCCTACCAAGAAACTATGATAATCTGCATAAAATTGATTCAAAAGCACACATGCCCTTTCCAGTGAGAGCATGCCAGCACCAAAGACGGAAAATACCAAACCAAAAATTTGATACCACTGCCTAGTTCTTAATCCATAGACAAGCTTCAGCCAGTCTTCAATCTTCTTGATCCAAAAAAGAGTTGATTCAAAGAAACAAAACAAAAAGGAAAAAGAGGAAAATAAGAAGTCTTTTGTATGCGTTTTTCCAGTTAAACGTGCTGATTCAAAGCTGTTTTGGTTGTGCCAAAACCCGAAGTATGGGAATATAAACAAGTCAACAAGAAAACAAGACACAAGGATTTATGTGGTCCTCCCCCCCAAGCACGAAGCTCTAGAGGTACGTCCACGGGGAAGAGCAAGAGGATTCACTATCAATGGGGAGAAATACAAAGAGCCGGCTATAACCGTAACTCTACTTGAAGCATCCAATAGATATCTAGGAACAAATCTCTATTAGAAACCCTAACAGAGCATCAATGTCTCCCATAAACGAAAGAGACGACTCCAAACCTTAGATATCTCAAATCCCAAGAAAAGACATAATCAATGGAACAACCAAGAAACCCTAACAAACTATGAGCCCTTAAAGGGATTCACTCAAGAAGTCCAAAAATCCTAGGAGGCCACAATGCTCCTTTTTATAAGAAAACACAAAAATTTAGGTTAAAACCCTAAAAAGCGAGCAGTTGCACACATTTTGTACAGATGTCGGTCAAAAACCGCCCGGGCGGGATTTCCAGAACTAACCAAAAAATCCCGAATCTGCCAAAATCGCCCGGGCGGACTTGATTCCCGCTCGGACGGGATTTTCAGAAACAAAAAACTCGGTCCAAATTGCAAACTGCTTGCAACCAATTTCTGTGCATTCTTCCAAACATCAATTCAAGGCACAAAATTTCAACAATCTCCACCTTGACTTGAATTCCCTTCCAAGCCAATAACATAGTGCAATCCTCTCAATATTCACTATTTCCCCCAACGCCCCTCACGGGGCAGCCCCATATGGGGCAATCACCAACGGCACCAACTCGCAAGACTCAAGCACCACCGCTTGACCTTGAGAAAACGACTGAGGAACCCAACCGCACATGCCACCCAAAATGAGCCTTCCATCTTCAAACGGGTACTGCTCACCCAATACATCCCTCCAGGAATGCCCACGAAGATCTGCTCGAACTCCACTCGGAGCTAAAAATCCAAGCAAGCAACCATCTTATTGTCGACCCAATGCATCCATCCCTGATGCCACAGAAGACGTGCTTAAACTCCACACGGAGTTAACCGATTCTACCGCAGAGCCCCATGACCCCACCACAGAGCCTTGTATGCCCTCTCGCATACTACCAATAGTTGTACCCGAATTCCAAGCAGATGAAGACCCCAACGACGAAGCACCCATAACCGAGCTACCATCTAGCATATAGAGGTTACCCAATTTCTAAACCTTCAAGAAAACTTGAGCACCCAACGACGCACTCAAGACTCCACCTTCACAAGTATACTTCTAACCCACGGAGCCAAGAGCACCCAACGAGATGAGGTTCCTCTTCAATTCTGGTACATGTCGAACACCAGCTAATGTACTCACAAATCCATCGTGCATCCGAACTCTAATAGTTCCCATCCCAACAATTCTACAGGGAGTATTATTTTCCATAAGAACTATACCACTGTGAACCGCCTTATATGTATTTAACCAATCTCTATGCAGACACATGTGGTAAGAACAACCAGAATCCAAAACCCATGTGGCATCCAAACAAACATCATTGACCCCCACTGAAAGAGCAAGACCTGAATTGTCAGAGTCTTCTTCAGCAAAACTAGCAACAGCTGAACCATCATTCTCCCCAAACTTGTTCCTATTTTTCGGATAATTTTTCACCATGTGCCCATATTTCTTAAAGTAAAAACATTGTACTCCATCCAAATATGTGGTTTTAGAGCCAGAAATCCCCCTACTGCCCGAAAATCCCCTCACTAGTCTTTCCTTGCACCAATGCTTGATCATCATGAACACTACTCTCACCGGATACTTTTTCCTCAATTCTTTCGAATACAAACTAGACTTCACGTCCTCCACGGAAATCATATCCTTCCCATACAACAAGGTAGTCACAAAGTGCTCATATGATGGAGGTAAAGAACACAAAACAATTAGGGCTTAATCTTCATCATCAATCGAAAACATCTATATTTTTTAAATCCATAATAATTTAGTTCAACTTATCTAAATGGTCTTTTATGGGCGTACCTTCCTTCATACGAAAAGTATAAAGGCGCTGCTTTAAGTACAACCGGTTGGTTAGCGATTTCGTCATATAGATGCTTTCCAATTTTAACCAAATCCCAGCTGCCGAATCTTCCTCCCCGACCTCATGAAACACATCATCGGTTAAGCACAGTTGAATAGAACTGAGTGTCTTTGCATCGAGATCCTCAAAAATACTATACTGCATATCAGCAGGCTTCTTCGACTTCCCCACCAGAGCTTTGCTCATTCCTTGTTGCACCAACAAAGCCTTCATCTTGATACTCCATAAACTAAAAGAAGCGCTATGCCCATTGAACTTCTCAACTTCGAAGCGAGTCATCATTGAAACAACCCCGAATACACAAAAGCAACGGAAAACACAAGCCCCGGCTTGAACCCGGAGCTCTGATACCAATTTGTTATGCCAAAACCCGAAGTATGAGAATATAAACAAGTCAACAAGACACAAGGATTTACGTGGTCCCCCCCCCCCCCCAAACAACACGAAGCTCAAGAGGTACGTCCACGGGGAAGAGCAAGAGGATTCACTATCAATGGGGAAAAATACAAAGAACCGGCTACCCGTAACTCTATTTGAAGCATCCAATAGATATCTAGGAATAAATCTCTATTAGAAACCCTAACAGAGCATCAATGTCTCACATAAACAAAAGAGACGACTCCAAACCCTAGATATCTCCAATCCCAAGAAAAGACATAATCAATGGAACAACCAAGAAACCCAAGCGAACTACGGGGAACCCCATGGGGGCTCCCTTAAAGGGATTCACTCAAGAAGTCCAAAAACCCCTAGGAGGCCACAAGGTTCCTATTTATAAGAAAACACAAAAATTTAGGTTAAAACCCTAAAAAACGCGTAGCCGCACGCATTTTGTACAAAAGTCGGTCAAAAACCGCCCGGACGGACTTGATTCCCGCCCGGGCGGGATTTCCACAAGTAACTAAAAAATCCCGAATCTGTAAAACAGCCTGGGCGGACTTGATTCCCGCCCGAGCGGGATTTACAGAAACAAAAAACTCGGTCCAGATTGCAAACTGCTCGCAATAAATTTCTGTGCATTCTTCCAAACGTCAATTCAAGACACAAAACTTCAACACAGTGCCCTTGCAGAGAAGTTGAAAGGAACCAAAAAAGACCAAAACTACGCCGTTTTGTTGCGCAACACTTTACACAGCAGCTTGTGCGCAACACTCCCCCCGTGTTCCGAGAAATGGGTACATCTGATCAATTTGTTGCTGATATATTTTTGATCTAATTTCACGTGGAGCCACTCGAAAAAAAAATTTTAAAATTTTTGAACAGTTCAAATCATTTATATGGGACCCATAAGTGGGCCCCACGATCCGTTTGTACCCATCGGTACCTGTAGCGGGGTTGTATAATACCAGGTTAACAAAGTGGGTGTGAATGACATTATCTGAAGTTATGTAGGACGAATCTGATATACTCCAATTCGCGATATACTCAATTAATGAAGTCTACGTAGGAAAACATAAACAAAAGGTAAAATATAATATTAAAAAAAGGTGGGTTTTTCAACATTTTCAAAAAGCTCCAAACGAAAATGACGTGTGAAGTTGCTTGGAATGATCTGAACGTCACCTCTCTCTCTCTCTCTCTACCCCTCTCCTTTGTCATTTTAAACAGAAGAGCTCAGAATCCAAGCCCAGTCAGTTGAAGTTGTTTTCAGAGAGAGAATCAAGAAAGGGGAAATCGTTTAGTACTTTTTACATAACACTACTCAAGTGGAGTCGGTTTTTATCTTCAGGAGCTTCAAAGTTAGGTGTTTGGGTTCATTTTAGCTTCTGGGTATTGCTCAATTGTTGCTCACCCGGTACTTTGAGCGGTGATAAACCGAGTATTTACCTAGTCTTTGGTGAGGTATGTTTTCCCCCTAATTATGGGTGTTTTTTTTATTCTGATTCTGTTAATTGTACTTTGATTAAAAGTGGGTTGACTTTGGAATAAAGGGTTTATAGGGTTTTGCCATCTTGTCGTATTTTTATTTTTATTTTTTGGTGATTCTGAGGGCATACTTTGCTGTTTAGTTTAGTTTTGGAATTGGGTTCAGGGTTTCTTTGGTGTCTATTGTGTGGTTATGGGGGATATGAGATTGGATTGGATTATTGCTGTTTGGGGTAGACTCCATAGACGCTGGTTACTTGCTGGACATAGTTTATGTTTTAAAGTTTATGCTTATTCATTTATTGCTTGCTGTCTTTGGTTTTAGCTTTTTCTGTGGTTTTTGGTTGTGGGGATTCAAGGTGGAGGTGCTGGTATTATGATGGTGGTTTATGGGCAGCAGAACATTGAAGGTTGGTGCAGAAAATGATACAAGGGTCTCAGCTGTGATGCCGAGCTTTGTTCCTCAGATTCCCATTCCAAATACTATGTAAAACTTTATGCCACAACTATCTTCTTGTTTGTGCTGATAATTTATGTGTTCCCGTTAATTTGCTTAAGGTAGGCCGTAGGCAATAGATTGTCTTTGATTGCTCTGTTTCCATCTTTATCTGATGGTTATCTGTTGGGTTTTTGAAGAACTTTTCAATAGTGGTTGGAGTCATGGGTACCACTGATGGCTGTTGTCGTCTATTCATGTTCAAGTATTGCCTATGTTCTCTTTGGAATTGAAGTTAAGGGGCAATGATGTTTCCATGTATTGTTTCCTTAAAGGTTCTACTTTTGACTATTGGACTTATGTTTTTTATTTATTTATACATATATGGGTTGTCCTCTATAGCATGGACACTTCAAAGAAAGCGTTTTACTTCAAAGAAAGCGTTTTGCCCATGTTGGACATGTCTAAAAGTAATTAATTTGAATGCACACACTTCAGATACTTGGGGATACACGCGTTTGTTGTTCAGATCCACCTGAAACATAGCGCAACTTTGAGAAACTTCATCGGAGGAAATGTTCAAAATACATACAACCTGGAATGATACCTTTATCCTTCCTTTAAGACTTTTTGTTTTAGGAACACTACAACTTTATAACTTCCTATTTGTTTTCATCTTGTTTTCCATGAGATTTAAATGAGTACTTATTATTTTCACATGTTATGCAAAGATGTATACTGCTTGTTGGAAGTCATGTATTCACCATCCATATTCTCTTACTGGGCCAGTGTAACCTTGTCGTGTTCTAGTTGTGTCAGATTCATATCCTGCTTTTTTGCCGGAATTAGAAAGATTTTGAGATGGTTGATTGATGGACTCCATCTATAGATATGTTACTTGGTACGACTATAGATTAGGACAAAATAAAACAGCGAACAATTTCATCATCCATGCCACATTTTAAGAAGGAAACGAAGGTAAATCTCATATGACAAAGTTGTCAACTTCCTATGTTCTTGGAATTTCCTTTTTATTGTTAGGTTTAAAATAGAGCATATTTTGCGCTATTAGAACTTGTCCCACATTGGTTAATTATAACATCCAAAAGGACCAAAACTAATATAGAAGCCTGAGTAGCCTCTCCATTCATTGCCAAGTGGTATTGAGTTGGACTCTTTAACATGGTATCAAAGCAATGCTAGTCTTTAGGAGGCTTTTGGACAAGACTCTCTTGATTGATTACCCCGTTGTTTGTGCCATAAGTGCACCTTGTTTCCTTATGATCCGAGGTTATGGATTCATTTTTTACCTCTTCACCTGTGGGTCAGGGTTGTACATGCGGGGGAGTGTTAGAGCTTGTGCCACATTGGTTAATTATAACCTCCAAAAGCTAGTATATGAGTCTAGGGGACTCTCAACTCATTGCCAACCGGTTTTGAGTGGGATGCTTTTACATGCTTTAACATGGTTATATATACAAACATCGTACTAGTAACAAGACCTACAAAATTCTACATCCTCTTGTAGCAGCATCTACACCAGCCAAAGCTTTCCATGAGAAACAAGAACTCTGATTCCAAAAAAATTGTGATGCTATGGAAGAATTGTTGTTGAGAAGGAAAAGAGAGAGAAATAGAAGTGTATAGGGTGTTAATTAACCCTAACACATGAAGCCTTTATTTATATTATGAGAGGACTAGACACATTACATAACTAGCCAATGTGAGACACACACTCATAAGCACACATAAGCTACTCTAACACTCCCCCTCAAGCTGGAGAATAATATCACAAAATCCTAGCTTGTTACATAAAAACTCTAAACGCGGTTTAAACAATGGTTTGGTGAAGATGTCAGCCAACTGAGCTCCTGTAGGAACAAATGGAGTAGATAACACACCGCCATCTATCTTCTTACAAACAATGTGACAATCAACTTCAATATGTTTCGTTCTCTCATGGAATACCGGATTTGAAGCAATATGTATTGCAGCTCGATTATCACAATACATAGGAATAGATAACTCCACATCAAAACCTAACTCCGTGAGTAAAGCTTTCAACCACCCAATCTCACAAGATGTGTGTGCCATGGCTCGATACTCCGCTTCTGTGCTGGACCTTGCGACCACTATTTGTTTCTTGCTTGTCCATGTGACCAAATTGCCTCCAACAAAAGTACAGTACCCAGTAGTGGACCGTCTATCAGATGGTGATCCTGCCCAATCAGCATCGGTAAAGGCGTCAACACGCAAATGACCATTAGACCGATAAAACAGACCACGTCCAGGATGAGCCTTAAGATATTCACAATACGAAGACAAGCTTCCCAATGTGGAAGTCGAGGAGCTGACATAAACTGACTCACCATACTGACAGCGAAAGAGATATCAGGACGTGTATTAGTAAGGTAATTTAACTTACCAACTAAGCGACGATACCGGTCTGGATGAGAAAATATCTCCCCCTAATCAACACAAAGCTTCACATTAGGATCCATTAGGGTCTCCACAGGTTTTGCTCCCAATAAACCTGTCTCCTTAAGAATATCCAATGCATACTTCCGTTGGGACAAATTAATTCCATCCTTGGATCTTGCTACCTCAATACCCAAAAAATACTGCAGCTTACCCAAATCTTTAGTATGAAACTGACGCTGTAAGAACTGCTTTAACTCATCAATACCTTTTTTATCATCTCTAGTAATAATGATATCATCTACATACACAATCAACACTATTTTCCCACGTTCTGATTGAAGAGAGAAGACAGAGTGATCCGATTGGGATCGACGCATACCAAACTGCAGCACAACATCACTAAACCGACCAAACCAAGCTCGAGGGGATTGTTTCAGACCATATAAAGTTTGCGAAGACGACCGACCTGAGAACGCTCCCCCTGAGCAACAAACCCAGGAGGTTGCTCCATATAGACTTCCTCGAGCAAATCACCATGTAAGAAGGCATTCTTGACATCCAATTGAAATAAGGGCCAACCCAGATTAGCAGCAAGAGAAATAAGAACCCGGACATAATTTATCTTGGCAACTGGAGAAAAGGTCTCTGCATAATCAACCCCATATGTCTATGACTCTATGTATAGCCTTTGGCCACAAGGCGGGCCTTATACCGCTCAACAGTGCCATCCGGATGATATTTGACAGTGAATACCCAACGACAGCCAACAGTAGTTTTACCAGCAGGAAGAGAAACCAACTCCCAAGTGCCATTATGATGAAGAGCATACATCTCATCCTCCATTGCTGTCCGACACTTAGACATAGATAAGGCTTCCTGAACAATGTTAGGAACAAAAAGGGAAGAAACCGAAGTAGTAAAAGCACGAAGGGACGGTGACAAATGATCATATGAAACAAACTGAGCAATAGGATGGAGAGTGCATGACCGAATACCTTTACGGAGGGCAACAGGAAGATCAATGTTGTCTGGATCCCGCAACGGAGGGGAAGACGGAGCGGTGGGTGAAGGTGGGGCTGCTGGCTGAGATGGCTCTGGCTGAGGCTCTGGCTGAGATGTTTCTGGTTGAGATGTCTCTGGTGGAATTTTAGGGCAACGAGCATACACCTGCAAAGGTTTTGGGGAAGAACCAATTGGCGGAGAACCAGTACCGGACGTGACAGCCATAGGAAACACAGACTCAGATGCAAGCCGATCATTGGTAGTGGTAGACTCCGAATAAAACGGTAGGGACTCATTAAATATGACATCAGCACACACAAAATGACGACGTAAAGATGGAGAATAACACTTATACCCTTTCTGAGTCCGAGAGTAACCAAGGAAAATGCACCTAATGGAGCGAGGGTCGAGTTTGCTTCGGTCAGGATCCAGAGCATGAACATAACACGTGCACCAAAAAATTCGAAGGGGTAATGAGTGGAGGGGACGACTGGGAAACAAGACCTTATGGGGTATCTGACCTCCAAGAACAGTAGAAGGTATACGATTAATCAAATAGCAGGCGGAAAGAATCGTGTCACTCCAATAAGACTTAAGAACTTGCATTTGAAATAGTAGTGCACGCATAACTTTTGATAAATGTCGAATCTTGCGTTCGGCAACTCCATTTTGTTGTGGAGTCTGAGCACAAGAGAACTCGTGGAAAATACCGTGATCATCAAAGAATTGAGAAAGAGCATTTTAAAAATATTCACGGGCATTATCAGAACGAAATATGCGAATGCAAGTATCAAACTGGGTTTTGATTTCTATATATAACGACTTAAAAATAGAAGATAACTCGGACCTCGTTTTCATAAGATAAAGATATGTAACACGAGAGAAATCATCGATAAAAATAACATAATACTGAAAGCCAAACACGTTAGGAACATGCATTGGGCTCCAAATATCAGAATGAACTAACTCAAAAGGACGCGACACACGACTCTCAATCCTAGGATAAAAAGACACTCTGTGATGTTTGCTAAACTCACAGACGTCACATGGCAAAGCATCAACACGGCTACATGAAGGTACTAGCCTTTTAAGGTTCTGAAGTGATGGATGACCAAGACGACAATGATGTTGATATGGTGACACTGATGATTGAAAAGCAACAGAGTTAGGGTGAACATCATTGGTAAAATAATATAGGCCTCCACGTTCAACACCGCCACCAATCTTCCTCCCCGTCTTGAGATCCTAAAACACACAACCATTAGGGAAGAATGTGACTGAACAATTCAAAGATTAGTAAGTTTACTAACAGACATAAGATTTAATGGAAAATGAGGAACTTGCAGTACGGAGTCCAAAGTAGGAGAGGAAGTAACATGAACAAAACCCAAACCAGTAACATTGGTGGTAGAACCATCAGCTAAGGTAACACGAGATGGTTTACCGAGAGGCTGACGATCAGAAAGAATATTAGAAGTACCAGTCATGTGATCGGATGCACCAGAATCAAGAACCCAAGGAGAATGAGTAACAGAAGATGCAATACAAGCGACGGAGGGACTGTCTAAGCAAACGTAGCAGTGGAGGAGGAAGCCACAGCGGAAGGCTGAGTGGCAGAAGATGCTGATACTGCTGGTACTCCTCTGCTGAGATAGTCACCCTATTGTCGGCAGAAGAATGAGTAAACTGTTCAACATCCTCAGAAATAGCAACCTGATGAGCCTGAGGAAAACCATAAAGATCATAACAATACTCAACTGTATGATTTGTACCCCCACAATGGGTACACAGTTGGATATCACGGCTGTGACAAAAAATACCTCCCCCTGAACCACGGGACCAAAACTACGACCACCAAAACCAAGGCCAAAACCACTAGAAACAACTGAAGCAGACTCCATCATAAACAAACCCAAACACCAACAAGCTGATCAACTTCGTTACTATCCACCATATGAAATCAACATCTACCAAAAAATCAGATACTGAACGACACAGGCACCCACCATCATTAACAACGAAACATGAGTAGACTACCACAAACTCCAATACCCAGCATAAACCGATAATCAACAAGCTAATAACTGATCAACAACCAATCAACTAAACTCCAACCAAATAAATAATCAAGTAACACTAACCAACCAATCTGTCGACATAAATCGAGTTCGAGATTGAGCCGAAATCGAACACCAAATATAGCCGAGTACAAATTACATACTGGAATAGAGTCGCAACGAGACGGTGTTGAAATCATGATAGCACCGGAATAACAGGTCTCACTACCGCAGAAAGAGATCACAAGTAGAAGAATAACAAAGAGATATGAGACTCACGGTGCAGAAATCGCATCAGAAAACCACAAACGAGTCACGAAATCACCAGAAAACCATTCGAAATTCACGAAATCATGTGGGTCAGTCATGAAATCACATGGATCAATCACCAGAAGGATCGCCAGAGATTGGGCTACGTCCGGCAAGGGTCGCCGGTGACTGGGTTTCGTCCGGCGAGGGGTCACCGGCGGCTGGGCTACACCTGGCAAGGATCGATTAAAGGTATTGTGAACTGGGTTAGTGTTTTCTAGTGCTACACTTGGTTTTCTAGGTCTACGTTTGTTTATGTTAGGGTGACGGATGATGGTCAATGATGATGGTTGAAGATGTTGAGGATGATAATCGATGATGATGGTTGAAGATGTTGGGGATGATGGCCGACGATGATGATGACAGGAGATTTGGGTTTATGGATCGCGCTCTGATACCATATTGTTGAGAAGGAAAAGAGAGAGAAATAGAAGTGTATAGGGTGTTAATTAACCCTAACACATGAAGCCTTTATTTATATTATGAGAGGATTAGACACATTACATAACTAGCCAATGTGGGACACACTCAAAAGCACACATGAGCTACTCTAACAAGAATTATTCTGAGCATCTCAAGAATCTATCTCTAATGTCGTATAGAATGTGAAGAAACTTATTTATCTCCCTTATCATTATCAAAATCAATAATTTGTGCCCTGAAAAAACGGGAAATTAAGCTTGCAAAAACTATTCTATAAAGTCTTAACTAAGGGAAGCCGGGAAATGTAATTTTTTTTTCTCGGCAAAAGAAATTTTATAATCCTTGAAAAAGATGCAAAGATTGATGGATCAATGGCACACCAGTGAAACTGCCACCCGAGAACCAAACTTAAAGGGTAGCAAGAAGCCAACCCAAGAGAAACACCAAATAAGCCAAAGCCCAAAACTCCCAAAGGGCTGAAACCCAAAGTCCAAAACACCAAAAAGACCTAAACCTAATCCGAGCACCCTTTTGCACCTCCGTCACCTGAGACAAGCCCATCTATCCATCTGCCTTTCGCTGGACGCCACCACCAGTCACCGCACCTCGACGGCCAAAGCCAAAAAATGGAGCACCAGTCGATCAAATGCCGAAATGCGTGATACATTCAGGATGAGACGCCGATGAAAAGGAAACTGAGACCCAGGTGAGCTCCACAAAAACCGCTGCAACCAATATCCCAACAACCACCCCATCAAGCCGAACAATCTGGAAAATCAGAAAGACGCCACCGTTGTCATTTGGAAAGCACATCGCAGCCCCCCGAAGTCAAACGGACCCTCTACCAGATGCTGTCATGCTGCACCTCAAAATCGAGTTCCAGCCGCACCACACTGCTGCAACAGCTTCCTGATAAGAAAACCCGCCATCTACGAAAAACCGCCACCACCACTGGAGACCAGCCGCTCCCCACCACAAGATGCAACCCATCACTAGCCGTTAGGCTAACAACCGCGTTCATCCAACAATGAAACTCTGGCGCGAGAGGAAGCAAGATCCGATGTGCCGTTAGGCGAGATAAACCAATTCCAACAGAGCGGTCTCGGCCTGGATCAAATCTGAATGGTGGGGGATGAGGAGGAGAAACCTGTGAGAATGAAAGCAAGGGAGGGAGGGAGGGAGAGAGGGAAGGAGGGAGAGGAAGAGGAGAGAGATGGCCAGGGGGGAGGAGGAGGCCGCTCCCCCCAGGCTGCTGGAACCCTAAAAGCACCAAGAGAAGATGGGGCGTTTTAGAGAGAGAGAGAGGAGGTGGCAAAATGAAAAATTATCCAGTCTGCACCCCGTAATTGTTCAAAGTCTTCTGGGAATTGTAATTTATTAAGCAGTAATCAAATAAACCTTTACACCTGATTCATGCTAATTGACATGTGCGGTGTAGTTGCCATATGCTAGTTTTGTACAGGTGCACATAGAGCTTGAACCGCTTCAACCATTTACATAATTGAAACTGCTACCATTACCAAATTGAAGTGTTTATCACTGTTCATGGGTGCATGTTTGTGTGTGAGCCACAAGCCTGCCTGCCTGTCTTGCACATATTTTGCTGTTAGACTTGAACTTGCTTGGTTACTCGTTCTCCTCTATATGTGCCACAAAACATGGATATAGTCTCGCTATTTTTTTTTCCCTTTCAGTGTTTTTGGGTGTCAAAGGACCTGAAACGTGATCCAGCGCTCTTGTGTATAGGTTATTCTAATTTTTTAGTGCTGGAGAAATTGAAATGGTTTGATACAGTGAAGGAAATGTGTCTGGGCAATGGAACCTTTGACAATCATTAGGAATTCCTTGGTGTGTACTCTACTTGTTATTTTTTTTTTTTTGATATTGAGAAGGCAAGAGAGGTTGATCAAAAAAGTTGAATTTCTGAATTACATTAACCTGTAGTGGCAATGATGTGGTTCTCATAAGTTGTGGCTTTTTCAGTGGCACAGAGGGGGACAGTGTCCATTCTTCTCGAATTTCTGACTTTGGGACGCTTGAGCAATCTCTCGGATTTCGCATAGCAGAAGCTGCTAACATTGGTAGAAGTATGTGTATAAAGTTTATTATTTTTTACTCCTCTTCTATTCTAGTACTCTTTTATTGGTACTTAACAAGGGTCAACTAGCTTTGTTCATTTCTTTGTCGCTTTAAACTCCGAATTTGGTTATCCTTATCATAAATCACTACGTGCCCTGCTGGACTCATGCTGTTAAATTGGCTGCTGTCTTATTTTTTACCCGGCCCGGTGTGTACTTGCCCCTTCAATATTCCTATACACAAAAATTAAGAAGGATATGCTGATGAAGCACAAAAGACCAACCAGACAAGCAAATAAAGTCAAGAAGGAATTCTAGAGCAATCGGTGTCGGCATATTCTTGATTACTTGGATAGAACTCTGTCAATTACTAGAAACTCCTTTCATTGCTAAAGTCTGAAATATGTCAGTGATTCTTGCATTAAGGGCATGCTTGTGGGTGCTCATTTCCAATGAACTCTAGAATCCACTTCAGAAGTGTTTTTGTTTGAAGGTGAATAGACCTGTTTGAATCATACATGCACCGTATTTGAATCCATACTACTAGAAGAGAAAACATCTAGCTCTAATTGATCAACTTTTACCTGTTAATAATCATCAAAAAAAAAACTTTTACCTTTTAATAATAAGTTTTTCCTTTTAACTATCTTATTGTAGCTGTGTTGATACAATATCGGAGATATAATAATATATTGTATTGTTTATATTTCTCTGTCATAGCTGTATCCTAGTATCTTACATTTGATTGTATCGTAGTCGCATCGCCTATCCTCATCCATGGTTCTTGGCTTGTACTCTGGCATCTACTTTCAACAAGAGTTTTTTTTTTATTTAATTTTTTTACATATTTGGACTGATACAGAGATTGGGATTTGTTTCTTTCTAGCTCTATTGTTCTTATTGTTTCCTCATAATCTGACCATTTTATTCGACTGACCAACGTGTTCTCTTTAGACACTTCATCTCAACCATCAAGTTCAAGTAGTCCTCTAGGATTCTCCGATTTCCAGTTTGGCTCATTCACTAAGGTAAATTTGTTGTCTCCCTATTTGTTTATGATCCCAAACTTAATTAAAATCAAAAGTAACTTCACCGTATGGTTGTAATCTTTTGGATATCCAGTCACTTGCTTCCTTCAATTCAAATTTATCTGCTGCTATTGCGGGATCTCAGACACTACCGTTGCAAAAGGGACATCAGCCAAACTTGGTTTCTGCATCTGGCAATCAACTTGAGAAAGGAGGGGAACTGAATATGGAAGACGCCAGTCCTCGAACAGATACCTCAACAGATGGAGATGCAGATGACAGAAATCAAGGGGTATGTATCTTAATTTTTTTGAGATCTGAACGTTTAGCTTGTGCCCTACGAACAAGTGGTGGTTGTTCTATACCATACTTGATACTTGTGCTATTCCATTTTATCTTTGCCTTTTATATGTTTTTATTTTTTTTTAATAGTTTTGAAAACAGTCATAACTAATATGCTTTGGCAGTGCAGAGCTGCAAATACTCTTTAGTTTACTGGGTACATAGGAATTTTTGGTTTGTAAGCGTCAAAAGACACAGGTTATCGAGAAAGTTCTCTTTGTTAAAAAGAAGCATGGGATCGGTTTTTAGATGGATATAAGTTGGAAGAAGTGAAATCAGTGATTGTTCGCTTTGAGTATTGCATTGAAAAAGGTGTGATTTGGTGGCTAGAGTCACCTTATAATATAGAGAGCCAGGGATAGAATGAATTTAATGTGGAAGTGATAATTTACCTGGAATGCAGATTGCTCCGTAAAGAGGAACTAGAACAAAACATGGTAAGCCACATGGCCTAAATTATCGCCCAATGAGGTTGGCTTCTCTAGATTACAGTATACATTTGATTCTCTGTCTTGTGGAGAAGTGTAAATGAAGAAGTTGGAAATATTTTCGTATGTCTATGAGTCACCATTTGGGAAGGAATGTGTACCATGTTTTGAAACATATGCTCCAAGATGTAAATCTCCAGGGGATTAGTGTTTCCTGGTAACACAAGCTGAGATATCTTTGGACGGCTGGTAATTTTACTGGAAGTAGATGAAACTTGAAATGAGAAAGGACTATTTGGTAAAGCAGACAAAGGGAAAAAGTTGACTAAAGTGTTGGTTTCACTGTAGTTACAAGGTCTTCATAGATATGCCGGTTTGTTACAATTATTTTCTTTGTTAATTTCTTAATTTTTGGAGGATGAGTTCTTTTGGAACAAAACTTGGAGGGCTGATACATCTTCCTTATTTGGAAGAGCTGGCCTCTGGCATATGTTAGTTGTTAATTGCTTTTTTGTACAGTTTGAAGTGGGTAACGCTATTGTGGCCTCCGATTCCAGCGACAGATCAAAGGAGAAAACATCGGATCAGAAGGTTACATCATTCAGACTAGTAATGTTCATAAAATGTCTGCTGGTAAAATAATTTTACTAACTTTTATTCCTTTTGCTTCTCTTTTTCTTTTCGAAACAATTACATTCAGACATTAAGGAGGCTTGCTCAGAATCGTGAAGCTGCCAGAAAAAGCCGATTGAGAAAAAAAGTATGTCTTACTTTAAAATTTCAATTTCCATTCACATTATTGCTAGCTGTATCTGTGAAAGCATATGCATACTGGTAATTACATGTTCAATATGCTTCCTCAAAGTCTTCAGTTTAAGGTGCGAGGAATATTGCAATTGCATTCGCAAATCTTAAATTATTGGAATTTAACTTGTGGTTTTCCCCCTTGTTGACTTTGTAGGCCTATGTACAACAGCTGGAGAGTAGTCGGCTGAAGCTGACCCAACTTGAACAGGAGCTGCAGCGAGCCCGACAGCAGGTTTATTTGTTTTATTTAGTTTATTTCACAAATGTTTTGTATGGTTTGTATTTTTCCGTTTATTTCGTCTATCAGGTGGAATACTACGCTTTTCACACTCTTCGCTTACTAATTGTTCTTGTTTCTTTTCTTTTTTAGGGAATATTCATTTCAAGCTCAGGAGATCAGCCTCAGGCATCAGTCGGAAATGGTATCCATACCGTACTGTACTAATCTTTTCGTTTTCAACTTGTGGGAGCTGTTTATTGGTCTGAGCAGTTCAAATTTTGGTGATCTTATACTTCCTCAGCTTGTTCGGGCCGAAATTGGGAATTGGCTTGAATTGCATGCTGGGTTATAAGAGGATCAAGCAAGCTTTGGCTCCTCTCCATGTTAAACTATTAAAAAAAAGGAAAACTATTTAAAAAGAAAAAACATATTGGTTCAGGGACAACCGATAAGAAGTTGAGTAGCCTGGGCTCATAAACATGTAAAATAGACCTTGTGGCTGCAGTTTGATCCTCTCTGTTGCAGCTTTGGTAGGGCTATCACGTTTGATTAGGAAATGGTCCAGCTACCATTTGTTAGAAATCGGTTAGGGTTTCTGCTTTCAAGATTCGCGTGTAACACTTTGCTACCTCCTTCACTCAGCCACCTTCTGTGGTCATGCACACACTGATACACAAAAATGGCCACACTGGTCCTGGGCACACAGATCAACTTCAATCGGCCACCTCTAATCACGCGCGACACACAATTGGTTTTGGCATCTCGGAAGCACACACAGATCACCACTTACCAGCTGTATAATTTCAGAAAGAAATTTGGTGGGAGATGTGGTAAACCAGAATTTGGGTTACTTTCTGTCAGCGGACAACTCTAACAAGGGAGGACAGTGTAACTTAAGAAACCAAAGGAGAGGTCTATGTAATTTTCAGAAACCTTGAGGAAGGTTGGTGGATTTTCCCCATCAGAAGGTTTAAACGCTATTAAAGTCATTTTCAAATTAGAAACTACAATGTGGTAGACCCTAAAAAGAGAAGGAGAAGACATGCAGTGGTTGGTTAGCAAGCAGAAAATACGAGGCTAAGATCTTAGGTTTCCTGGAGCTTTCCAAGCATTAAATATAAGAAGTCCATGAAACCATAGAGATACAAGTGAAGGATTCCCCAAACCATAAAGCAAATTGTGGAAACCATAGTTAAAGAAGGCAATAGCGCATCATGTACTGCAAAATTGTGTTTTTAGCATTCTGACTTCATTGTGCTATTAATTCTTAGAAATCTTAGGGAAAACTGATAAAACAGAAAATGTTGAGCAGATACAATTCAGAGAATGCGACTGTTGTATGTTGGACTTCATTATCCCTGATTTTTGCATGTATTCTCCTTCGGTCCTTTCCTGTACACAAATTGGGCCGGGAGCAGAAACGCACAACTATCCAACTTAGGAAGTCATAGTTCCTGAACAAGTCTTGAGTAATTAATTCTCTTTTGGTGCATCAAACTGGAGTATTGAAGGACTTTGCTAGCATATAGTTAACTAGCTAAGTACATTCACAGTGAAATTCTTTTATCATGTTCTTGATTACTTTCTTCTCCATGTTTTAGTGACCTCGGAGTCTCATCCGTCCTACTGTCTGTACCTCTTATTTTTCTGAAGAGATTTATTAATGGTTTACTAATATTTCCCTGATAATCAATGACTATAGTTAGGCTTGTTGCATTTTTTAGCAAGAATCTTTGTCGAGTTCCACCTATTCAATTTCACAGTTAGTCATAAGTACATGATTCTGGCCAAGGGAGAAATACAACTAGATCCGGCAATTTTATTTATGAAAAAAGATAAGTACATGATTCTGGCCAAGGGAGAAATACAACTAGATCCGGCAATTTTATTTATGAAAAAAGATGAAGGCCATCCATGCCTGAATGGGGAAGTGCTTGTGCCAATCATTTACTTAATATGGCATTTTTTTGTGCGTGTTTGGTAAGGGAGGTACCGTGGAACTTCTTTGACTACTTTGGTGACTGGTTATGTGGTAGATTGTTCTTACTGTCACTGTCGATTTCTCCTGATCGGAATTGCATTTGGATACTATCACATTTGTGACTCACTTGTCACTACATACAGCTCTCTTTGTAGATTTTCCTCCTCTGCTTGTATTCTTCTCTCTTGGTGCTGCTGTTCCTGTTATTGTATTTACAAAAATGCGTAGTTAATAATAAAAGATGACCTTGCTGATAACATTTTTTGTGCAGGGGCCTTGGCATTTGATGTAGAATATGCAAGATGGTTGGAAGAGCACAATCGGCAGACAAATGAGCTTAGGACAGCCGTCAATTCACATGCAGGCGACACTGAGCTTCGCACAGTTGTGGATAGTTGCATCACACATTTTGACGACGTATTCAGGCTGAAAGGCAATGCGGCCAAGACTGATGTCTTTCACATCTTATCAGGAATGTGGAAAACGCCATCGGAGCGGTGTTTTATGTGGATTGGTGGCTTCCGCTCATCCGAACTTCTCAAAGTGAGACTCTCCATAGCTTCTATTTTTTCATCTAATGAACTTTTGGCTATTGAAAACTAATAATCCATGAGTAGCAGGTAAATTTGCGGCATTTGCACGTATGGTCTGTTCATGGTCCAAGATTTGTTTATGCAAAATTGAGGATGTATAGTTGTTTTGGTCGAGCCTAGGATTGGGTTAGGTTTGAGATTAGCATATAGGAGGTTCAGTTTTTGTTATCATTCCTTTTTGTTCCGGCTGTGTTTCAAATGTTCGCGAAACAATTTCTTTTCCTAGTTAACCAGAACAAGGTACCAATATGGAATTTTGATCCTGTGGTGTGGCGCCACCTCAAGAGTGATGCAGACCAGGCTTAGCCCAAGCAGAACCCGGCCTGAGTGGCCTTAGGAAGTTGCAGGAGTGGTGGCAAGAACCCAAGGTTTGAGTAATAGGAGAACAACACTAAGCACCCCTTGGGTTTTTTAGTTTCTAAAATGGTGTCCCCAATTGGGTCGGATGGGTATGGCTTCAGGACTCTCTGCCTTCCCTCCCCCACCTCTGCGGGTCAATAGGATATGAATTACCTATATGCCTCTAAATTGTATTCACATATAGAACATACCCATTTAGAACATGTTAGAGAGAGAGAGAGAGAGAGATAGGGTTTGCATTTTTTCCGAAACACAACCATCTCCTTTTGTCCATTTTCTTAGTTCTGTGTTACTTCCATGTTTGGTTTTTTCTTGCGGACTAAATCAAACATCAATGCAGCTCCTCGTGAATCAACTGGAGCCTCTAACCGAACAACAGCTAGTGGGCATCTACAACTTACAGCAATCATCGCAGCAGGCGGAGGATGCTCTCTCACAGGGTATGGAAGCATTACAGCAATCTCTGGCTGAGACATTAGCCAATGGCTCTCCTAGCCCATCAGGAGCTTCAGGAAATGTGGCAAATTATATGGGTCAAATGGCAATGGCCATGGGGAAGCTGGGAACTCTCGAAGGCTTTGTCCGCCAGGTATGTTTCCATTTTATTAAGTTGTTTGCTGATCTTTCGTTTATCGTATATGGCTCCTATGTACTGATTCGTTGATGAGAAAGCTTAATTAGTGGTATAGTAACTTGGATTCTTATAATTGTTGCCTTCTGACAACCTCCTTTATGTCCACAAACGGTTCGGGTTTAATCGCATTGATGTTGCTTGGTCTTTATTGCGCTTGGTAATTAGAAATGGATTATGTGGGTCAAACCTAGTATACTTGGCCTGGGTTTGAAGCATTGCCTTCTAACAAACCTGTTTTCATTTTATGATTTAGCATAGGGTTAAGGTTTCATGGCTTCTTTATGTCTTTTTTTCCATCTTTTGTTGAACATCTTTGTTCTACATGATGATAACAGTGTTGAATAGAGAACTTCTGAAAATGCATACCGGTATTTTGTTGGGTGGATTTATGCAGTTCTGGTAATCTGGTTTTTCCTAGATATATCTATTTTTATTAGTGGGCTCTCTTTTTGCTATTACCAGGCTGACAACTTGCGACAACAAACACTACAACAAATGCACCGCATTTTGACAACACGACAATCGGCCCGTGCTCTCCTTGCAATAAACGACTATTTCTCCCGACTTCGAGCGCTAAGTTCTCTCTGGCTTGCCCGACCGCGGGAGTGATTAACAATGAATTTCCAGTTAATCCTACCATCTCGAAGTTTGGTTCAAATTTCATTTACAGGTTTTGAAATGATGGTGGAGCAATGCTAGGACAAAACAGTTTGCGGTGCAAGGGGGGTTTGATTTATTGTATTCACAACCCAATCTGCACATGTAAATTAGATATGTAGGTGTTCTATGCTTAATTCTAATGTATGTTGCAATAATATCGTGGCGATGATGTTGATAATCTACAAGAACTAGGAAGGATTTGTAGCACCAGTGGGTTTGCGTTCGATTTTAGCTTTAGTTTGGTATACCGAACCAAATAAGTTCCAGCTGACAAGGGATTTTTTATGGTGTTGTAGTGTTTTGACACTGTTGTAAGAAATGTGACACTGTTAATTCTCTCGTGTTGTGGTTTTACAAGCCTGTATGATAGGGTTGAGATTAGGATTCGGCTCCTCTCCGGTCCATGAAAATGGATTGGACTGTCAAATTAACCCTTCTGTCGGTCCTTTCCGGGTCCACTTTAATGATTCAAATTGTCCATATTTTAGTACTTGTCGAGAACATTAGTCATATAGAAAGTCAGGTCGATTGGCTGTCGTTTTATAAGATTTTGGAACACATTTGTTTTAGAACATAATAAGATTACAATACCGAATCAGAACCCAGTTTAGGTCAAATCTTTACCCTAAAGCTTGACGGCCAGACTTTTCAGCACTTCGGCCCGGGCTCTATTTGGGGCCAACCTGGACAAGCTTTGGGCCAGGCTGAAGCTCGACTTCCAAGGTTATTTTTTTGGGTGAATTGATGGATTTTAGGTCACGTGACTAGAATTCTCGTGTCAAAAACAATGCTTTGATGGATTACTGTATGTACGTTAGAAAGAAATATGGCATCATATGTTCCTAGACTGTTTGTATGGAGAAAAAATTGGGTGCAATAGGGTAGGAGCTGATGTGGTGTCCCTTCGCTACATCCAGCCGTCCAAAAGTGTGTTTGGACGGTCTGTATTAAAACACTCTCTCACCTCTTCCTCTATCCTGTTTCTCCCTTTAAATCCGGACCATCAAAATACACTTTGGATAGCCCGGATGTGCCTAAGGACACCACGTGATACCTGTTTGTACCCTAGTTTTTCTCGTTTGTATGATTGATTATGGTTAATATTATTGACTTGGGAGGGTAAATGGGTGTGTGGCTCCCATCCAACTCACGAGCACACCAGAAGAGAAAATCAACTTACATCTCTCTCAACAACTTGTAGGACCACCAACTGCATTTCCTGTTGACGGAACCATTTGACTATTTGAGGTCTAAGGTTTGGTAAAATCAGTCATTTGCTCTTTGCTCTGGGTTTGTAAGTATCAGAAAAATGTGAGAGCATCTGAGTGAGTGTGAGAGAGTAATTTGTAACGATCTATAAAGCTCTGTGAGGGATTTGTAAAGCGCTTTAAGTAGAGTGTGTAATTCTTATAGTGAATTTCTCATGGAGGTACCCGATTTGTTGAGAAACCATGTAAATATTCTGTGTCTATGCTTGTGTGTGTGTGTGTGTTTCGTTTTGTGTTTGGTTTTGATCCTCGGGGCACATCACATATTGTGTATTTTTGTGGTGGGGTGTTGATTTGATCACGATCGTGATCTTTTACCGTTGAGGGTCCACTAGTTAAAAGGGTAGGTGGCAATCCTCTGTTGAGTTTGGGAATTGAAATTTTCACCAAGTTATAGGAAATATAAGTAACTTTGTCAATTACATTTGGTTGAGTTTCTGCTGTGATATTTTCGGTATTTTTAGAGGAGAAATCTTCAAATCACTATATATGTGAAGAGAATGACTTATGGGAGAATACCGAAAATACAGAGAATACTGTCTGAAAATACCATAGATCTCATCCTCACTTGCAAGAGATTCCAAATATGAAGCTTGGACCACACAAACAACTACACAAAGGACTCACGATAGAAATTTTTTAAACATGCTGGTCCCCATTCCCTTTCTAATGGTTTCAATTATAGGTCCATAAGATATTTTTCTTTTTTTTGCCATTTGATATACATCAGAGAGGTGTTAGTGGGGGAGTTAGTGAAGGGTCTAAAAATTATTCATAGTCCTAAACCCCAAACACCTTTGCCGAGACTCGAACCTTGATCTCACTTGTGGGAGAATAAAAAAATAACTACTAGATTACAAACCCTTAGTTGTCCATCAAGAGATTAAGGCCCCGTTCCACTAACTTCAAAAGCTAGCTTATTGCGTTTTTTGAGACAGGTCATCCCCTCACAATACATCACATAAAAAACAACAAAAAACCAACGCATTTTTCGAGCTAGTGACATACCCCCTAATCCATACGGATAAACCTATGGGTACCGACCTATGGGTTCAGAAAATGTACCGAGCACGCTCGGGGACCCACTTTTGGGTCCCACACGAGTGATCCAAACCGTTCATGATTCTTAAAACATTTTACCGAAGGGCCCCACAAAAAATCAGCTCAATCGAACGGTTAGAAGTGGGTGAGCCAAAGCTTTTTTATTTGAAACGGTGGGACTTTGGTTCACCCACTTCTAACCGTCCGATTGAGCTGATTTTTTGTAGGGCCCTTCGGAAAAATATTCTAAGAATAATGAACGGTTCAGATCATTCGTTGGGACCCACCGAGCGTGATTGGTACATTTTCTGGACCTATGGGATCGGTACGTGTAGCAGTGTCCAATGCATACCAAGAGTGGTATACAGCTTTGCCCCACTGTTATTAAAAATTGCCAGTGGATAAAAAGTGTCGATGTACGAGTCAATGCGACAAGTCATCGAAAACACTGCTTTTTTCATTGACCAATCAATGACGAGTAAATTTGTCAATTACGTTCTGTTGTGATATTTTTGGTATTTTTAGACGACAAATCGTCAAATCACTAAATATATGTGAAGAGAATGATTTATGTAAAAATACCAAAAATACTGAGAATATCGTCTGAAAATATCATAGATCTCATCCTCACTTGCAAGAGATTCCAAATATGAAGCTAGAACCACACAAACAAGGAAGAAGTATGTTTAGGGTGTGCTTGAAACCTAGGGAAAGAATGGAAAGAAAAATAAATTTTTAAATATTTTCCTTTCATTGTTTGGTTCTAAAGAACGAGAAAATTTATGAAAAAAATTCAATTTTCTTTTTGATTTTCGTCTTCATTATTTTTTCTCTAATTTTTGTCTTCATTATTTTCTCTTATTTTTCTTTTTCATCCCCAAGTTCCTAATAGAATCTTACAACATAAAAGAAGCCAAAAATTTGAAGAAAAACAAAAATTATTCCAGAATTGAAGTCACGACTAGTCGGCTCAGAAGCTCCATGTGATCCTTTGGAACAGACGCGCATTTTTCCTGACGCATGAACCATGAGAGAATTGGTCCCATTCCACTAACTCAAAAAGCAAAAAACCAGCTTATTGTGCTTTTCGAGACAGGTCATCCCCTCAAAATACATCACATAAAAAACCACAAAAAACCAATGCGTTTTTCGAGCTCTCACATAAAAAAGCCAAAAAATAAAAAAGCTAAAAAAACGAAATTAGTGGCACACCCCGTAGTTGAAGCTGGGGTGAGAGATTTAAGAGGAGGGGGGATGCTGCTTGGCATCACTTGCACACAGCACCTAGCACGTGCTGTGCAATGACCAAACGGCAACATTTTGTAGGCAATCCACTTGGTTTGCCAAATGTGATCTTGTGGGACCCATTTTCGGTCCCACACAAATTATCCGAACCGTTAAATAATTTTAAAATAATTATTTAAGTGCTCTTGAAAAAAATTAGGACTATTGAATATTTTTACGTAATTGATTTAATTCGTGTGATTTTCATTCAGAATTCAGGTCCCTATAGTTTGAAAGAATCATCAAGAAAATTTATACACAATTTTACGCTAAGTAACCCAATCATCAAAAAAATTGTCTTGATCCGACATCGATAGGTATAAAAAAAACTAAATTTTTAGTTTTTTGATATCTATCAATATCCCAACAAGATAATTTTTTTACTGGATGCTCTTCTCAAGAAGCCCTACAATATCTATGGTTTAGATCAATTGATTACCGAGCGCACAATCGTATAAATTTTCTTGAACATTTTTTCAAGCTATAGGGTCTTGAATTCTGAATGAAAATCACACGAATTAGATCAATTACGTAAAAATATTCAATAGTCCTGATTTTTTTCAAGAGCACTCAAATAATTATTTTAAAATTATTTAACAGTTCGAATGATTTGTTGTGGACCCAAAAATAAGTCCCACGAGATCACATTTGGAAAACCAAGTGGATTGCCTACAAAACGTTGCCGTTTGGTCACTGCACAGCACCTGCTGTGCAAGTAATGCCAAGCAGCATCCCCCCTCCACAATTAACCATGAAACAGCAGCGTTTTGAAGGGGTGCTTTCCCTGCTGTCCTTTGGGAACAGCTGGTCCCCATTCCCATTCTAATGGTTTCAATAATAGGTCTATAAGATTTTTTTTTTTTTTTTGGTCATTCGATATATATCAGTGAGGAGTTAGCAGGAGAGTTAACGAATTAGTACAGAAGAGATCTAAAAATTATCCACAGTTTTGAACCTCAAACACCTTTACTGAGATTCAAACCTTGATCTCGCTTATGAGAGAATAAAAAAATAACCACTAAATTACATACCCTTGCTTGTCCATCAAGAGATTAATGCATGCCAAGAGTGGTATACAGCTTTGCCATGGGGTAGCCGACCCCACTGTTATTAAAGATTGCTAGTGGACAAAAAGTGTCGATGTACGAGTCAATGCGGCAAGTCATCGAAAACACTGCTTTTTCATTGACCAATCAATTTTAGAAGGTGAAGGTGCGGCTTATCAATTTTTTCATGGTCATTGTTACATTTTTTATTTTAGGTCTTGGGCTTTCTCATTCAAAATGAATTTTCCTTTAATGCATTTTCGGTTTTTGAAATTTAGAGACCAAAAGCCAAAATTCGGAAAAATGAGTTTTTTGATTTCTTATTTTTTTAATTTTCTCATTTTAATTAACAATAAAAGACCTATAAAATGTATTATTCTGTAAAATGAATTACATACAAAGTTCACGTGGCAAATCCTGAGGATAAATGGGGTAAATTTCACTCACCTTCCCCGACGTTTTTGATAATGAGAGAAACACCCCCTTTGATTTCTGAAACATTATCCTCCCCTCTACTTAAGTTATCCGTTGCGAATTCCCCTTCCATTAGGACAATGTTACACATTCGGATGGAACTGGTAACACAACATCTAAGTGTATTTCTTTGCCCATTTTGCCCTTACAAAATAGTGGAAGGCATAAATATACATTTTGATGAAGCTTCAAAAAAACCATATACATACATAGGTGTAGTCGTGTAGAGATATAAAATGGAACTAAAGTCAGATAGTGATAATGCCCTATCCTTCTTTTTTTTTTTTTTTAATGAAGATCCCAGATTTTTGTGCAAATAACAACAAATATTTCACAACATGTGACTTTAATAAATCGAGCAACAAAACCTTATTATAAAAAAAAAATGAAACGTGGTGGGTGCCCTATCTATAACCTATACCTTTGGAATTCAGCCCAAATTAAAACTTCACAACTTCAACAAATTAGAAATCTTAAATACTGCTCCTTCCGGCCCATTTTTTTTTTGTTTCTTTTATTTCAATTGATTATATTGTTCATATTTTCGAAAATTTTGTATTATAGAACAAAATTGAATATTATCAAATAAGATTCATAATGAATATTTTTTAAGGTTACATTGAAAGATGTAGAAAATATACATAAAAAAAAGAATAAAATATAAAAAAAATATGACGAAGGAGTATAATTTTAAACGTTAATATTTTGGGTAAAACTTTAAAATGGTCGTTTGGCAATTAGATTTCCCAAACATAGTTTTTTTTGTTGAAAAATGATTGGTGTGGCGATTAGTTTTCTTCAATGGCCTCGGATTTTGTTCTATTCAATCAAGAATTGTTCAAGAGTAAGAACACGATTATTAACCGAGTAAAGAGTGTATGATCTTATTCGGTTTGGGTTTTGGTTTGGGTTTGGGTTTTGAGTGGAGAGAGAAATAGGGCTAATGATTGGAAATATGAGACAATGATTGGAGAGAGATAGAGAGAGATGATCGGAAATAAGAATAATGATTGGAGGGAAAATGGGGGCAAAATTTAAATTTGTGTCTCAAGACCCAAACCAAACAAGGCCATATATATGTGGTTTTATGTAACGGAACTTGATTTTGGCACTCATCCCAAGATCAATTTGAGGAGTTCCAAAATCAATTCGGAAAATGCCAAAATCACTTTCCTATGTAAAACAAGCAAAAAAATACAGATGTTAGAGGATCAATTTACAATGTCAGAAAATAACTACCCTCTATTTTGCTATTATGAAGCTCAAACACATATGGGCATATCTATAGCAATAGAATCATATTTTTTGATAACTAAATTAAATTTCAGACTTTATCAATATTAGTAAAAATAATAAAACGCTTTGCATATTGTTGTTTTTCAATAGCCTTCCATTTAATTTATTGCAGAAAACAAAACCTAACGTAATAAGAACATTGATCAAAATATGGAAATACCATAGTAGCGCGGTTTTTAATTTATGGATGAGTTTCTATATTTTAAAAGTGAGAGCAAGAGAGCGTGCACATGAGAGAGATGACATGTAGAGGCTTGAGGGCGGGTATCTGTTATTTTTAGAGACCTCGGGGGAGGTCAATGATGTGGAAAAATAATGTACCTTTGCGTTTTCCATTATCAAACGTTAGGGGAGAACACTGATAGGGGAAGTAGTGCAACTTTAGAAACCTGAGGGGAGGTTTTTGAAAACCCCACGGTAGGCAAGTGAAATTTGCCCCAAAAAGTTCAAATGCTGTGTAAAGTATAAACCTTTTTTAGTTCTTGTGATGTGATACACGTGGGAGAAGCTACTACTATTACTTTACTCATGAGAATACACGTTTAAATTTACTCATCTTTCGTGGTTTTTTAATCATCAGTTCGTCACTCCTCTGGAAGCCAAGGTACGTGTAGTTGGCTCGGGCGATCGAAAGAGTAAAGAATCCCCCGGGTTCAGATTCCTATTCTTTTAAGGCTTCTTGCTGATGCTATTGATCTTGTTTTCATCTGTCCTCTTTTTTTCCCCCCCTCATATCAGTGCATTGAAGTGGTCTTTGAGTCATTTGCTTTTGTTCTGTAGGAGTCGTGCATCCACTACTTGTTAGAGATTTTGAAACTATTTCGGGTTTTCGTTACACCCACTTTGGATGGCACCAGAGGTGAGAAAGGGAAGGAGAGGGTGAGAGTCCAGACCCCCTTCAAACCCTTGTTTCGTTTCTTGCCAAAAGTGGTGCGATTTAGGGAGAAAGGGAGGACTAACGGATCGTCTCGACTTCTGGCAGCACATGCGGTCCACCCCTTCGTCGGATCGTCGTCGCATTTGCACCGTTGTCTTCATCTCGTTAAGACGAAACTAGATCTTTGATCAAAACTGAGTTTTGAAGTCGCCGGAGAGAGTTTGCTCACAGGATGGGAAGGAAAGAGTTTGATTTCTCACTGTTATTTGGATACCTTGGTGAGAAATCACTTTCTTTTCTTTTCTTTTCTCACTAATAAGGGAGATCACTGCCCTCTCATCAGCCAAAGGGGCTGTTAGAGAAATTAGTTTCCTCTCTGAGTTGTTGGTTTCGACCGATCCTGCCATTTGCCCTGCTACGGTTGGTTCTTAAGAGCTAGTAGTAATTGGTCGGTAACGGGTGAGGCGGGTTTTGTTATACTCCTCTGGAATGGCAACAACACGGGGTGGGGCGGGTTTTGTTATATCCCGACTGAAAAATCCATCTCCACCCCCCTCTCCCATCCCAACTACGACCAGGTAATAGATGGGTACCCCTTGTCCCGCCCCCATCTTGTAACGACCCGTAATTTCGGCCGATTTTACATTTCAATATTTAATTTAAATAAAATAATTTCCCTCTATTTTTATTTTTATTTTATTTTATATTTCCCTTTAATGATTAATTATTTTCTTTTAATT
>JAXBDA010003676.1:0-33200 GCA_036023075.1 Gaultheria prostrata | reverse complement strand
AGACGAAAAATGAAACTTGGACGAAGACGATTTGGGTCTCAGATCCCCTCTCTCTCTCTATCAGACGATTTGGGTCTCAGATGTTTGTTCATGGCTTCCCCTCGCCCGCGAAAATGAAACCCAGAGGGTTTGGGGATTTCAAAATTTTTTTTTTTTGTTGGGCGGGGCAAAGTGGGTAGGGCCCACGTGAACAGTGCTCTGTGTGTGGCTGAGTGTGGTTGGCAATGTGTGGCTGTATCATTATTCGTTTGTGTAGGCCATGTTGTAGGAGAGTGGATTGGATTGGTAGTTCGGTGGGCTCTCTCTAGACTGCTATGGGAAACCTGTGGGGGTGTTATTTCTAGTCTAGCTAGTCCGGACTTCTATGGTGTGAAAATATCATAAATTTTTTTCTTTGAACTGCAAAAGGGTAGGCAGAGGTGACCAGTGTAGCAACCCTCTATGGGCGTGACCATTGGGGTTCCCGATCCGTTATGGAATGTCCAGTTGAGCCATAGCTACTGTCCGAATAAGACACGCCGTCACCATATCACCATCCCTTCTTGCAAATCCACACAAAAGACCATAATATTCCAACCTTTATTCTTGTTACGGTCTTGCTAACAGAAGCCCACAGGGTTTCCATTAAGCACAAAAAAAGGACAAAAAAATAAACCCTCCAATACGTTTTTTATACTTTCAAATACACTTTCATCCACTTTTATATACTTTTCACATATTCTAAGGCCAAGTTTCACACTTGATAAAATCAAATCTGAGATTTTATCAAATTTTATTCCTTGCTTGATAAAATCAAAAAATCTACGATTGTTATTAGAATAAAATCAAGTGGGAAACTGGGCCTAATACATTTTTTTAGCATTAACAGTCTTTTAGCATTTCCGTTCTTGCTTCTTGCTATCACATAAATTGTACCCGGTGTCAACTCAAACGTTTACGGGGCCGAATCGATATTTTTAAATGGGCCCTATATGTATTTTGCATACAAAATTGAACAAAAAGAGTTTCTACATAAAAAACCATTAAAAAAGATTTAACATTATAAATTTTTTAAATGTATAGTTATCCAAAAATAAAAAAATAACTCTTACAACGCGTCAAAATTCATTGAACCCCACACACAGGAAGATTAGAGCATCTATTTTATTCATGCTCTAAAATTAAGCCTCAAGTTACCAGCAAATTCAATTTTGCCACCAGTTTTTTGGCCCTAGCTAACACAAATCTCTTAGAATATTACAAACGACATCAAAGAGCCCTTCTAATGCATTTTTTGAGTTCAGGAAAATCATCCTCAAACCCTAGTGCCGCAGCCCGTGGATTCACAGCTTCTTTCAGCCAAACGTTTCTCCTTAGGCACGTGAATATTTACACGATAATATACGGGTTGCTAACGTAACTTTCTTGGAATAAGCATTAGATGCCTCGAAGTAAACATCAGCCACAGGCCCACAAAGAAGCCAACTTGGTATTCGGTTTGCTCTCTCGTGACTTCTCTGTTTTTCCTTAAGGGCAATCCTTATCGGCCTCACAAAAAAAAAATACCAATTTTAATCTCAAAAATACTTTTTTATAAATTAACAAGTTACTTTTCAAAAAATTCACAAAATCAGATTCTCTATTCTAACTTCATCATATTAAACTATTATTTCTTTCTACTCCTACTCCCCAAAAGTAATAATTAAAAAAGTGAACAGTGTATGAATAGTGTCTTGGTGAGTGAACAGTGCCACACCAAAATTGGTGCGGTACTGTAGCAAAGTTAGAAGTTTAACAAATTTGATGAATGATTTGGTGAGGCTGATTTTAGGGGATTTTGGGGGCTTGACTCTCTACATTTGACTCAAAAGCTAAATTGGTTCTCCTGATATTGATGCTCTAAGAGCATCATTATGTGGAGCAAAATCTCCAAAAACCTCAAAAATCATTCTCCTCAAATGCCTACCTAATTTGTTACATTTTGTAACTTTGCTATAGTAACCTCCCAAATTTAGGTAGGCACTGTTCACGCACCAAAAGATGAGAGGGAGGGAAGAGTAAAAGTTTGAATAGAGAGTCTGATTTTGCGAGTTTTTTATAAAGTGACTGACTAAAGTTTGAATAGAGAGTCTAATTTTATGAATTTTTTGAAAAGTGACTTGTTAAATTATAAAAGGCATTTTTGAAATTACATTTGGTGTTTTTTTTGGTATGTGAGATAAGGATACTCTAAGTTACCGTAAATTTAGGGAAATGATTTGTTCATTTATGCAGGCTTTACTTTCTCAAGTGGGGTCAGTTTTGGTTGGTTTGATATTGGACCAACGATGGTGGTTTTGTTTTAGGACTCAGGAGTTTGCTTCGACCTAAGTTCTAATGTTTAATTTCCCTTATCAATCAACTCTTAGAGTCACTGGAAGTTATGCCCGATCGTTATCTCCTGAGTTTCGGAAATAATTGAGCTGCGTACAAATTAACCCAGATATCCGGTTATAAAAATAAAAATAAAATAAAAATGGCACTCTTATTTTGTGGATGGGAATCATGGGATGCTACGATTCCGAATTTGGTAGTACAATGCATGAAAGTGAAATATCTGTCGGTATTTGATAAGGGTACACCTAGTGAATGATACTTCAACCACCTATAGAAGGTGCTTATCAGACATATTTTAAGCATTCGTCGTCAGATTTAACACGTTTCATTTGGCCCAATAATCGCGCAGCAGTGTATTTTTAGAGCGTGACGTCTAAAGTTCGACTCCTATGGACTGGAGGTACGCTCGTAAGTTTTTTCACATTTTCATTTCATTTGGCCTCCATGGTTATCATTTTCAAAGCCATGAAAAAGAATGTCTATTTCCATTCCATTTCCTTTCCCCCAACAAATCCCAGATCCAAACGTAGTTTATTCATCAAAAGACTAATAGTTCTGAGTCATGACTCAATAGTGCCATGTTCATCTGTTTTATATATGAACAAATTAATGAAAAGAAAAAATGGGTCCAATTAGCTGGCAAATAAAAATTGGAAATGATTTCATATCTCATCCATCAGTATTCCAAAAGCTTAACCCCAAAATCAGTTGACTTCCACTCCAAGAAGGTCAAGAATGACATCATGAAAACAAACTTGCACATTGGCAGTTCTTACAAAATAAACCATTACCTAACAATGGGTCTTATCAGCAAAAAAAAGAAAAAAAAAAAACAATGGGTCTTTTTCTACAAACAGGTTACTAATGAATCCAATGAGCTACTGGTGCAACATTTGAACCAGAGAGTAGAGTAAGAAGAATGCCCAAAAACTGGTGGCCGAGATGGTGTCACGGACGTGGAGTTCGAATTTTGCCAAACTATCAACACCAGAGGCAGAATTTGGCTCTTGTTCGCAACTCCCTACATCTTAAACCGAAATCTGCGAGAGTTAATCTTTAGGCATCAAAGTATGACGAACTTGACCAAAAATTTGCAGACAAAGGGCTCCAGAGTTCTTCACTTCATGGGCAAGTTGCACAAGGGCATGAGTTTGCGAATGATATTGTTCTCCACCTGAAAACAAAATAAGGAAAGAATGGGGTACAATTATGGATCTACAGAAAAGTTAAGCGCATGAATTTTTTTTTTCTCTAAACAATCTAAAAGGAAAAATGAGTAGTGTTGAGGACATGAAGCAATTTTTATGGGTAAGGTCATTTGGTGGGTATGACAGAAAATGATAAAATGCAATCTGTTTTGTAACCATTAAGGGGTTTTTTTTTTTGGTAGCATAAACACGTTATTCAGAAACCTGTTAGAATCCCATGGAGGATCATAGAACAGTCAGGGATACGGCCGCAGAACGAAGCTTCACACCATCATCCTCCCACTTTGTCTGGGGGGCAGTTGCTCCAGCTATAAATACCTATCAGATATAGGATACTGAAGTTAGGACACAAATGCATGGCTACAAATATATAATAAGAAGAAGAATCTATCAATATATCTGACATGGAAAATAGGATCCTGAACAATTTGAGTCATCTAATTTAACAAGGACCAATGTATAGAATTGGATGAATCTAGGGCAGATAAAACAGTCGAACAAGCTGGGCAGTAAATTGTTGAAGTTCAGTTTGATAACGAGTTTCAAATAAATTTATGCGTTGTGTGAGCCAATCTCAAACGAGCTCTACATTAGACAATTTCGAGTAGCTTATCGACCCAAGTAATAGCTTGTTCAAGCTTTCGAAGCTAAACAAGTTTTAAGAAATGTTCAAACTTGGTTGTTTATGTAACAAACTTATCTCAAACAAGTTGTTAATGAGCCGAAAACAAGCCCTAACTTGAGTTTATCAATCAATCCATGGGCCCATCGGACTGGATTTAAAATTCAAGGACCACATATTTTGTTTTTGGTTAAAACTACTGCAGTCAAGAGTAAATATTCATCGGATATTATACCCTACAACATGGGATATGGGGGTATGATATTATTAATCCCTGCACTATTTATCCTATGGGATCACTTTGGGAAGCAAAGTCCCACATCGTTTAGGAACAAATTAAGAGGAAGTATATAAGTGTGAGGGTGCCCTAACTTTAAGTAGCTAGCTTTTGGGGTTAAGTTCTATCAAAGATCGTGTAAATAGTTTCAAAGATAGGTCCTAGGGATGGGTAGGATGCGTGTCTCTGACGTGCTCGTGGCAGGTACTATTGAATGAGCACGCAGTAAGGGACGGAGGGTATAAAGCAAACCATAGCATCGCCAGGCTATCAAAATAAAATGAGGTACATAAGTGTGAGGGCACCCTCCCTTCAATAGCTAGCTTTTGGGGTGAGTTCCACCAAAGACCGTCTAACATTCTTATCCAATGATATTATGTATCCTTTTAATAATAAGACCGTCAAATAGATCTAGTGGCGGCTCTAGGAGCAGGGTAGCCATCAACAATATAAAACCTACGCAAAAGAACAATTTGAAAATGAGCAAAAAACATAGCAATTGTTAAAGCATCAAACTCAAAACCAATTGGCTATGGGTGGATAGGCCACCCAGGCTCATACATTAGATTTGAAGGGTTATAATTAACCAATATGGGACAAACTCTAACACTCCCTTGCACGTGCGGCTCTTGACACGCATAAGCAACGGATCCGTAACATGGGAATCACAACAAACAATGAGAAAAGCTACGCTTAAGGCATAAACAACGGGACTATCAATTAAGAGAGTTTTGTCCAAAAGCCTCCGAAAGCCTAACTCTGATACCATGTTAAAGTTTCCAACTCAAAACAATTGGCTCCGAGTGGAGAGGCCGCCCAGACTTGTATAATAGTATTGGAGGTTATAATTAGCCAATGTGCGACAAGCTCTAAAGTAATACTCCATTCGTTCCAAAATAATAGTCCACTACGAAAAGATTTGTAATTTTTGGATCAAAAAATAAAATGCTTCCGAGCATAATTTTTTTTATTTTTCGATACCAAATTAAAGAGCTCAATTAGTTCTTTAATTTGGTGTCAATAAAAATTATAAAATAATGCTCGGAAGCATTTCATTTTTTGATCTAAAAATTAAATGTCTCTTCGTGGTGGACTATTATTTTGGAACGGAGGGAGTATTACGTCCGATAGTAAAACATGAAAATATATTAAATCTACAACTGTCCAAACAGTTTTCACTTATGTAGTGCAACGCATAGAGAGCAAATTGCAACAACCAAAGTTGTTGACAAAGTCTATATGGTCATTTAGCACTAAAAGGTACATGGCATACCTTTACACTCTTTCTTATTTTGATAACCAACGTACCTTTCCACTATTAACAGCAGCTACCAGCGCAACATGCTGTCCATCTCTACCAAACTCGTAAAAGTAATAAGTCCTGAAAAAATTAGCTCAAAAAGGTTTAAAAACAAATCTATGTCAGAATTTTTTTTCTGTATATACTATCATAAACAGCGGTTTAATCGGGTCAACAAATAATTTATTTTCGTGCAAATTTTTTTTTTCCACAAATCAGTAGATCAGTTTTCAAAATCATCAAGAACACAATAAATTGCAAAATTTAGAGGCAAATGAAGTGGAGCCATGCCCTTTATACTAGCAACCCCTAGTGTCAGCCTGAAGGTTTACTTACTTGAAACTTTCGTCTTCTTTAATTTTTATTGTGCGAGCAGAGTATATAGTTGAACCACCTGCATGGCAAGAAAAACAAGTAAAAGTGTCGATTATAATAGCTATACGGAAGAAAAGATTAGGTGAAACCAAACAAGTTAATGGTGTATTTGCAGATAGACTAATGAACAAAAAGACAAGGATACTAATGAACAAAAAGACAAGGATAAAATGGGTAATACCGGGAACAAATATTTTTGCTGCCTCCTTCAATGTACCCAAATCTGTAACATCTTTGGCCTGGTAAAGTTGGTAACACTCAAGAAAGTTACTCAAACAGGCGGATAAAAAGTTACTCAAACAGTCCAAATTATAGATAATACACGAAACGGAAAAAAAGAAAAGATAAATGTTATTCAAGGATGATACACAAGATCTCATATTTCGATGTTATATTCACTTGCAGCATAAAAGTTTTCTTTTTTTTTTTTGTCACACTTTCCAAGTGACCTCAAACCACTTGCCACGTGACCTCAAACTAATAGTATAATGGTCAAAACCTTCAACTTATTGCAGTTAGAAGTTTAAAAAGTCTGACATGAACATTGTTATGGCAGATCCTCGGAAGTGAATATAGTCCTGCAACTGCAAGAATTTAGTTATGGGGAAATGAATTATTAGCCTAATCGTGAAATGCGCCATGGGAAACATAAAGTGGAATGCTACAGGCTACTGTACTAGGTCGAAATGAGAATCCTATTATACTATTACCAACATAATGAAATAAGAGACAGGCTTTATGCATGGGAAGATTTTGGGCACAATACGCTGCTCAATCTTGAATTCCAAGCCCAAGTGACCGATTAGGAATATTGACTAGACATTATCAACCAGGACTAAAGGTCTTTAATCCATATAGTTGGACTCTTCAAACTTTAAGTCTTTAACACCGTATGGACATAGATAATATCTTTAAATACCAAAAGGAAAATGATATAATGAAACTTGCCCATCAGTACTGTTAAAGAATCCAACTTAGAACCAATTGGCAATGAATGGAGAGATTGCCCAGGCTCATATACTAGTTTTTGAGGTGATAATCATATACTAGTTTTCGAGGTGATAATTAACCGATGTGGGACAAATTCCAACACTCCCCCACACGTGCGTGTGAAGCATAATTTAAGGTTTTAGTTAAATTGTTAGGGTTTTCAGTTTATTGTTATTTATCTTTTATGTTCGGGGTAGTTTAGTCTTTTTGTGTTATTAGGGTTTCGCTAAAGTTATCGTTATTTATCTTTTATGTTTAGGGTAGTTTAGTCTTTTTGTATTATTAGAGTTTCTTAGGTTTTGTCTATTTAAGCTTTGCTTTGTGATTGTAATTGATACATTTGATACATCCGATATATGCAATGCCTTGGTTTGTTTTTCTCCCCTTTGATTTGTATCAGTGCGACCCCTGATTCGCACATGGGGAGATCAACAAAGGATCCGAAATATATGGATCACTCTGATACCATGTTAAAGCATATAACTCAGAACCAATTGGCAATCAGTGGAGAGACTGCCCAGGTCATATACTAGTTTTCGAGGTGATAATCATATACTAGTTCTCAAGGTGATAACAAGTACTACAGAAGAGAAAGAATAATGTAGAGTGTAGGTCATTTTCCTGCTACGCAGTTATATTTTGCTATCTTTCAAGTAAAGCAAGTTCAATCCAACTTTATTATTTCATATATAAATTGCAGTAGTGAACTAAAAAAAATGCGAACTGTTATCCTTAGCAAAATGTTGTTAAACACCATAACCATTGTTTCCCACAGGTAAGTGATTACAAGAAGAAACGGCATCAATGGGATCACACCCATGTTAAAAAAATAAGCAAATATACAAAAAAATTCACTGCGCAAACCTCTAAGAAAGTGATCTTTAGTTGATTAGATGGGCGAATTAAAACACTTACAACTTCAGATCTGCATCAAGAGCCAATTGATTTAAGAATGGATAATCAACTCAAATATATAACAATGAAACACAATACAAAAGTAAATTGATAAATTGTCCCCCATACGAGTTTAATTTAAGGAAGTTCTCTGAGCCAACAAACCAAAAGTCAATCCAAAGCCAGGAAAGATGAGAACCTAAGAAGCATGGATACAGACACGACACGACACGGATATATATATACCTAAAAAACTGGAGAAAAGAACAGAAAAAGAAAATGGAAAAAGGTGAGAATAAAATTTTTTAGGGCTGATTTGGGTTTAACGTTGAAAGGAGAGGAAGAACGATATTTATTTGTCTGATATATGTTGGTGCAAAATCCGGGAGTCTTCGAAAAATCTGAACGCTTTGATGATGGAACTTGCTTCGAGGCACGTTACAATGTCGCTTTCCGAAAACAGTATTCGCCCCCACCGTTTGGTGTGCACCGGGTTGATAACGAATCTGTTCGAGGATACAACGAAGCCCGATCAAATGATCTTCTGCCTACGTCCGCACAAACGAAGGACAGACAGAATACCGAGTCGAAAATAGGATCGAAATAACCAAGGGGTTCTACATTTAGTTTCTGCAGAAAAACTAAACACAGAACTAAAGTCTAACTTTAATATATGGAGAGGTAGAATTTTGTTGTGAGAGAGTTCACTGCATGCCCGATCAAATGAAACAAAAGCCTTTATATAGAATTTAAAAAGCACTGGTTTGTATGAACCAATGGCAGCCGTTTGCTTGCCACACCAAATGAAACAAAAGCCTTTATATAGAATTTAAAAAGCACTGGTTTGTATGAACCAATGGCAGCCGTTTGCTTGCCACACCTGTTCGTAACAGTGGCAGTTACCTTGCCACCCTTTGGATTAAACAAAGGCACCATTTGACTTAAACAATGGCAGTTGCTAGCCATTTCACGAAAGGCACCATTTGAATTATTAATTCAAAGTACCCTTTCGGTGCTTTCCAATTAAATTGAGCAAAGACATCCTTTCGATGTTTTCCGGTACAACTTACTTGAATCTGGGCATAACACTTTATTAATCACAACTCTTCTGTTTAAAGGCAAAATGTTACATCTCTCAAAAATTAAATTAGACTTCATAATGAACAGAATATTTTATAAAACACCCAAAAATAGAAGCTTATTTTATTTTGATAATCCCAACAATGTGTTATTACACTTTTTACCCCTTATTGGGTATTGCTTTACTATTATAGTTAGATTTAAAAATTACAACTTTTACCCCGTTCCACGTTTAAAAAATTGTATTTTGACCCATAGAGTGTCCCAAAATGTATCGGTAGCATGTCAGAGCGTATTGGAGAACGTGTCCGAGTGTATCGGAGATCGTACCCGACTCAGAAAAACGTATCCGAGCGTATCGGAAAATAATTAAATATTCGGATACCTATTTTAACGTAACGGACACGTATCCAAGCGTATCGGTGTCCGATATGTCCGGGATACGGATTCGTATACCCCAGGAGAGTTTCCATGCTTCTTAGATGAGAACTACATAAAGACAATACCCAAAAACTAACATACCACTAGGACAGAGAAAATACAAGTACATAAAGAATAAGAAAACAATGAGACCCTTCCAATCCCAAAATGTTGATAAAAGTACCTTTATTCGTTCCCATTTTAGTACAGCATTTAAAACGCCCTAGAAACACAAGAAGTAATCAACAGGAACCTCTTCATAACAGAGAGCTTTGGCATAAAGCAAAGATAAGAGGACAACAAATACAGATGATAGCTGATTAATCCTTATGGATTTTGCAACTAAGATACAAAATCTGTGGCAAGAATTTCATAAGAAATTCTATTCAGATAAATTTTAGCACTGTGGAGTCGATTGACCCATTATGAGCTACCAGTCGACTCAAATAATCAATGGTCACCTAATCATCTTTCTAATACATAGCTTTTGATACACAGATGGTACAGCGTAACTTTCTCATTTTATTTTAAAAACAACAGCAACCACATCCCTATCATGCTTTTGGAATCTAGAATCACATGTCAAAGACCTAGTTTTACTTCCTTTTATTAGTGAAAAACAAACACCCAAGGCCACTCCATTAATCCATTTTCAACAGATCTCTTAACATTTCATTAATCCATTACGCAATTGCCACAATAACTTGACAAAGAAAGGTATGACCAAGGAAGTGGAAGTGGTAGGTAGACAAAGAACCCCCCAAAAAAGAGCGGCATCAGTACTCAGAACTACAACCAACTTCTTTACAAACGTGAAAGTGGGCAACATCCATTTGTCTAAATGCTTGAAATATTTCCATCCCATGGTCCCCTGAATTGCAAGTAATATTTGCGAAACTCTTTTCCAAATTAATCTCGAGTTCATGAATCCCTCAAATAAACTAAGAATGACGCGATTGAGAACTAAAACTATAGGTTGCCTGAATCAAGTACAAGAGTAGGGTGTGGGTGTGAATATATGGGTCGAACCAGGCAACCCTCTAATGTGAGGGTTACGCAGATTTAGAAAAAGGGACAATATTTTCCAACATGCTAAACTATTTGATAGAGTAAAAGGGTGACTATGTACACAGGGCGCCATAAAAGATAGATAATGACAATATTTCAACCCAGTATTTTTTTCAATACTGCAACCCAGTATACACTATGCATTATCCCCAAGAGATTGGCAAAGTGGTCTTGCCTTGGGACTTAGGGGTTTGCTCCCACCTAAGGTCTCAAGTTCTATCCCCTTGCCAACAAACTCTTGGGGCCACTGGGGGTTATGCCCAGTCATTACCTCCAGGGCCCAGGAATTAATCGAGGTGCACACAAGCTGTCCCGGACATCCGATTATCAAAAAAAAAAATATATACACTATGCATCACATGAAAATGACACATACCATTATACACAACTGCGTACTCAGAAGTTGACACATAGGACACACCATTGTCCACATGTCATGTGTGTGTCACGGGTATTTAATGTATTGAAAAGTCTATGTAACATAACTTCTACTCATAATGGAAGCAAAAAAAGGAGTTGCCAGAAAATTGGAATTTCGAGCTGTTATTTCTGTCTTTTCAACACCCTACGCCCTCATTGATGTCAAAAAGCCTTAGCTTCGAAGACCTAACTAGCAAGGATGTCCACTTGTAAGTGGAGTAAGCAGGAGAGGGGTCAATGGATATAACAAGACTAGGAGCCCAGATGCACTTAGTTTTTAAAATCTGTTAGTGATTAAAATACTTCATTGTTTTTGCTTCAGAGCATACAGCCTTAAATAAGCTAATGTAGGAAAGGTTACAAGTTGAAAGAATAGTTTTTACGCAACATATTCCATGGATAAACAAAAAAAACATAGACTAGTAAAGGAAACCAGATTGACAACTTTTACCCATCAGGAGATGCAAATTGTGCTGCGAATGTCTTTGTCTTAGCCTTATCTCCATAAAGGGATAATCCAGCATTATAATCCTAGAAAGATCAGACAATGACATTTGTTAATGAGACAACTTGGTTTACGGGATAACAGAATCCAATACTGCTACGAGAACGAACGCTAACCTAAGAATAGTTCCTAAAGCACTAAAATTTTGAAACTCAATATATCAAAGAAATCATGGTAATATCAAATATTATTTTAGCAACCAACACATTCAGCACCACTAAACACTCGACATTTATCAACCCACCATCTGCATTTTTGCATTTCCACATAGAGAAGCTTTCTAAAAAAGTCCTCAGAATTGAACTCTCATGGTCCGCAGCCGGACAATTTATGCCCAGAAAAATGTTCAAGTTAATGAATGGCTCTCCTCTTTCATTTCATTTGATCTGACAAAATCAAGATTCAACATGGCACCATAGCTTTATCCAATTCATTTCTCATTCCTCCCAATTTCCAAAAAATCTTTTCAACCAAGTGAGAACTAAACCACTATAACTAAAGAAAACTCACTAACCTTTTCTCCTCATTCTATAGAAGTAAACCAAAATATGTATACCCAAGTGCTGAAAATAGCATACCCTGGTATAGAGACACAAGATGAAAGAAAATTTAAGACAGCAAATATAAGTAACAATACCTCAGGCTCTGTCATGTCTTCAAACTGAGGAGGGATGCGAATGGCGAAACCGGCGCCATAGAACTGAAACCAGGACTTGGTGTTGGCAATGGCCGAGAGTATAGACTTAGAAGGAAATGTTTCAGCTGTGGATATTGGAATTGTGTAATGCAACGTTAAGGAGAGAAAACAGAGTGAAGTGGTGTTGAGGATGAAGTGTCGCTTGGATGAGCTGAGCAGGGTGGGTTTGAAGGTGGATAGAGAGATGGGTTTGAGGGTGCTAGGGTTAGGGTTTTGATGGGGTTTTGGCGGTTGGGGAGAGAGGGAGAGAAGTATGGCCATGGCCATGGGGAGTGGGGAAAAGATACATGACTAGTAATTGGGGGAGGAGATAATGTGGGACAGGAAGGTGCGGTTTTATGGTTCATGTATCTTGTTTGCTCAAGAGGGTGGTTTTGGTCTTTCAACAAAATGTTAGGGCTGCTAGTTTTGGGAGATTCTATTCACACCCCTCTCTTTTCTTAGTACCTACATCACATCCAAAAGTTCTTTAATTCTCAAACTATCCTATTCTTGTTCAAAAAAAAAAAAAAACCTACCCTATTTGTTCTGCTTGCCACACCTCCAAATTTGAACCCTTAGCCATTATCTCCACCATCCCTCAGTTATGATATGACAACCACAACTTAGAGTATTAACAACAATCTCTATCACTCATTGAGATTCTTTAACCCCACCACTACATTGCTGACTAATGATCCCAACTCAACTAACATCCATCAATTAGCCCTCTCTCTCGCACCACCATCTTTGCTCATTTTCGGAGGTGATGAGTGCGATCAAATGTCTTTGTTCACTATTTTCCTGACAACATTTCGTTTCACTCTCTAATCCCAAACAAATTGAAAATATTCTAATGAGAAAATATGAACATTTGGGTATATCAAGAGTGTACTGGCATCAGAGGTCTCGGATTAAGTGGCTCTAATTGGGAGATAAAAACTCTAAGTTTCTTTTACTTAACTACCATTCAGAGACGTCATGAAGAAATCAGATTATGAAGCTTAAGGATGAGATTGGAAATTGGAAGACAGAGGTTAAAGAGATAGCGGTATAAATAAGAATCACTTTTAATCCCTTAGTGCCCCTAAAGTCAAAGAGTTTGATGATATTTTATGCCTTATTGATCATGTGATCTCTCCTCAAATTAATTCAATTATGGCTAGGGCTGTATCTCGTGAGGAAGTTAGGTTGCCGATTTTTCAACAAGGCCCACTCAAAGCCCCTGGCTCAGATGGATTCCCCGACCTGTTTTATCTAATGTACTGAGACAATTGTGGGAGAAGATATCTTTGGAGCAGTGCGGAGTTTCTTCAAAGAAGGTTTCATTTTGAAAGAGATGAACCACACTAATGTTACTTTAATCCCAAAGGTGAAGAGCCCAGAGTTGATGAATTTTTGGTTAGCTTCAAATAGTCTTCATAGATTGATTTTGTTTCAATTGATCCTTTAAAAAAAAAGAAAAAATCTGCATTGGTTTAAACGTAGAAATCTAAATAAGGAGTTGGATGCTGATGTCCAAACAATTTTAATAGGTTTGGACATTGCAATCCAAATAATTTAAAATTGATCGAACATTGATATATTTACAATTTGAAAATGGTCGAAATCCTTCGGACATTCATACCACAAGCACTTTAGAAAAACAAGTGTTTTTGGTGGTAAATTGTGATGGTCTAAAGCTGGAGATAGTGGTAATGGGAAAGAAGTAGATACACTAACAAGTTTATTGGGTGGTTGAAGGTTGTGGTGGGGTGGTGCAGTGGTGCGTAAATAAAAGATTAGATAGGGGTACATTGTGGAGTTTGAATGTTTGATGTTAGTAATGAGAAAAATGGGGTGCAAACATAATTTTCCGGTTACACTTTCTCTCAGACCAAATTGCCCTTCTGTGGGTCCATGGCTAGAAGACGTTATCCTCTTTGAGATTCAACCAATCCAAATGAACAAATCCAAACCACCCAAAAATACTCCTACTGTCCTACACTATGAACCAAACTAGAAGCAGAAGAACAGAGAGAGGAAAATTCCCCGTCGTGGTTAATTCTTCTCTCTCTCATGGAAACCATTCTCTCTCTTCACCTCTCCTGTCCTCTCCTCAACTCCAAATTCCCCTCTTCAAAATCCCTCCTCCCTCCCTCTCTCCAACCCAGATCAAAATCTCCCTTTTTGACAAAACCCATTAATTGTAGCCTAAAAAAACAATCCACTCCATTATTTGAGCAATCTTTCGCAATACCCAGAAGTTGGTTTTCTAATGTGCAGTATGGATTGGCAGCCCTTTCCATTTCTATGGCACTCAACTTCTGCCCAATTCTGCACAGTGGTTCTGCATTGGCTTCTGAGTTTGATGTAATAAACGAAGGCCCACCACAAGAATCATACCTTGTGGATGATGCTGGTGTGCTCAGCCGTGTTACGAAGTCCGATTTGAAGCGGTTGTTGTCGGATTTGGAGTCGAGGAAGAACTTCCACATTAATTTCATCACTGTTCGCAAGCTCACTGTGAGTCCAGTCCATTTCAATTTTTTTTAATGGTAACGCAGGGTGTCTCGGGTCAACTTACGCACATCTCGAACTAATCCTTACAGCCCTTCCACAGCCATTTTGTGCTCTTACGCATGGGGTGAGGTGGCACATGGCCCCTAATAGTTACTGACAAGGACATTCGAATTAGTGCCTTTAGGAGTGAGCAAACCGCTAAGTCCCAGACCACCAGGCCAACCCCTTGGGTTCAATCTATTTCAATTGCTAGAGCTTGTATGCATTGTCAAGTGCTAGTGACGCTATTGCATTCATTTGGTAGTTTTGTAGCCATTTCTGCCATTTTTTTTTTATGAAAATAAGTTTTTTATGTTGTGCTTTGATCTTGGATTCATAGCGGTGTTTGTGCAGCAAGACATTATTCAAGCATATACTTGCCGTTTCCGGCTTCATTTCGTTCCTATTTACTAATTGATGAACCAAACACAGTCTTAATGACTCCATAATATGATTGATGCTTTGGTGAAGTTGTATGATCCGTTCCAAGTAGTAAAGTAACAAGGTTTAGATGGAGCAATTGTTTCAATGGAATTGTTTATAACAAAATCTGGGATTTTTCGGACTTCGGGAGTGCTTGCGATAGTTGTGGAGACGAATTCAGATTATAGCTTTAAATTCTATTTTAAACTATAGATTATAGGGCATAGATTCTAGCGGAAGAAAATAGACTTGTTTGATGTAGCAGAGTATGATTAAGCTGCAAAAAAATTTATATATGCAAAAAGCTGAAAATTAATTTGTAATTTACTTGGAATACATAATCTGATTCCAAAAGCACCTCTATTGCAACTTTTGTATAAAATTATGGCTGTCAATACTTTGGACTTCTAGTAATTAAAATGTTTAATGAGATATTGCCAACAACGTTTGCTTGCTTATGTGGCTTTGAAGCACAAAAAGGGGCAATTACCAAATCTTGTGATTGCTTTCCTGTATAAATATTTTGAACAAGTCATACAATTTGTGCTAAAACTTGTGAATCTGATAATTAAGGCTTCCAATCCACAACTGCCAACAACTTTGGATAAATCAAATGTCTGAATGTTATGAAAAAGTACTAAATTTGACTAGAGAATTTTGAGTTTTACAATCAAACAATTTCGGTCCTCTAAAAATCTCGTAACTTTTGTCGCACAGTTTACTTTCTGAACTTTGAATTTTTCAATAGAACGAGTAATCTTTTCCTTTCATGCGATTTCTTCGACTTGAAATTAATTGCTGCATATTGTTGCAGAGCAAAGCTGATGCATTTGAGTATGCTGACCAAGTATTGGAGCGCTGGTATCCCACTGTTGAAGAAGGCAACAACAAGGGGATTGTGGTGCTTGTTACCAGCCAAAAAGAAGGGGCAATCACCGGGGGCCCTGCTTTTATCAAGGCAGTAGGCGATGGTATTCTTGATGCCACTGTATCGGAGAACCTTCCTGGTAATTGCTCACACCATTTCTTCCACCTAGTTGGGAACCTTTTGCCTCTATTTTTTTCTTTTGGATGGCGAGGTTGGATTTCTTACTACATAGAATCTGGAAAAACCATATTTTTGCAATAGAAAATCATGGAAATTGAATCCCAACGTCGAGGAATCACTTGGGATTTGAGAATAGACATTAAAAAGACACAAAAGTTGAGCATATGGTACATTACAATATTCTAAGTCCATGAGATAGTTCATGTCGTGGAAGTTACGGACTACATAATTCTTCTCCGTCTGTCTTTACTGCTTGAAGCTATCTCACGACTTGGATTCGAACCAAGCTAGCTACTTCCCGTCCCTCCCTTTCTTGATAGCACAGGAAAGAGGCTAGCACTAGCAGTGCGTATTCCATCAAGAGCTGCTCAATCTATGCAACTTGGGATCTTATGGCTTCTTCCTCTAGAAATTCCTTCATTTTAAAAATAGAATATTCTACTACTAGGACCAAAGTCAAGTGATTCAACTCCAGCACGAACGGCTACATCCTCTTCCACTGCTCCCACTTCTGCTACCGGGCATGAACTTCCAAAGCCAAGGCATATTTACATTATTGAACCGAGTTCCAGATGAAAAGATATTCAATTTAATTCAAACGAAACTTAAAACTTCTGCCTGTACGGAAAGATGACTGATGACCAATAAGAAGCACAAAACGGAAATGTGCAAGAGTGGAATGGTTTATGCAACCGATGCTTTCAAATAGAAAGGCAACCCTCTCACTACCTGTTCATCATCCCCCCGTTGGGCCCGTCGAAATCCAAAGTTCAAAGCACATTTTCACTTCTTGTGTGTGTATTTGTCCCTGTGTGAAGCTACCATCCCGTAGGGTTTCTGGTCCACTGCGAGCTATAATTCTGAGGTTCTTTTGAGCAGTAACCACTAACCACACATGACTGCCTTTGGTGAACTTCTGTGGTACCAGGCCTTGGTGTCTGCTTATGTCGGGTAATTTTAGTACTAGGGATATTATTTCTCTCGAAAAGAGATCAGTCGAATGAACCCACACCGCACGAGGTGGACTCCTCGAAAAAAATCAAGTACCAATGTCGGACTCTTGGCACTTGGAGATATCTGTATGATAGTAGTACTTCTAATCGGATGCTTTTAAGAGTTGACTAATTGCACTTGACACTTCAATTATGTGTATAATTTGTCGTGCAGTCACCACAGAATGACAAGCTTATTTTTCTGACACTACAGGTTTTATAAGAATATAAGTAAGAACCTATGATCCTTCTTTTGGGGTATGAAGGATTCTGTCTCAGCTGGGAATGTAAAGTTTCAATGCATACATTAGGGCTCCGATTGTTTGACCGTAAAATATTTTCCCCAAAAATGTTTTACCTAATTTGTGTTGTTTGGTTGCGGAATAGGATCGTAAAATGTTTTTTTCCGAAAAATGAACTACCTCCAACAGGTGAAAACAACTTGCGTGGAAAAATCCCGTTAGTTATTTTACCCAACCAAGCCACATCCTAACAAGCCTGCTTTCCTATTTATCCACCTGTCTCTTAGACAAATGCTCCATATATGTGAGTGAATTTTCGGTTTTACATACATGCAAGTATAGATACATACATACGTATATATATAATCACAGTATATGTATGCATACCAGCGACATAAGAACCGAGAAAACAACGGAAATTTTGGAAAATATTTTTCATGTGCCAACCAAACACCCGAAAATAAAAGTAAAAAAGTTTGTTTTCAGCAAAAGTATTTTACATGGAAAACATTTTACATTGTAAACATTTTACATCGAAACAAACGGAGCCTAAGTGTATTTAAGTTACCAGTGTACCTTGCCTTGTGTCAAAAGAACCAAATTAGACATACAAGTCAACGAATTTAAGAAATACCTGAAAGTTATGCTCTTTTCTGTACTGTCATGAACACTCATTCACAGCCTTGTCCAGAGGAAGTTGAATACTGTGAATAAATTCCCAACATGATCCTCACTTTTGCTTCCATCATCAAGCATGATGAGAGAGCAATGTAGGCAGTCTTTGGGTTTTGCTTTATCCCGTCGATGATTTACAGTACCAGATTAGACAAACTATTTTGTAAGCCATGCATTCTCTTCGAATCTTTGCAATTTCGTTTATCAAGTTACTCTCTTTGATATTGCAGTCTTGGCGACCGAAGAGAAGTACAACGAAGCCATTTACAGCAGCGCGAAACGTCTAGTTGCTGCCATTGATGGTCTTCCAGATCCCGGTGGGCCACAGTTCAAAGACAGCAAGAGGGAATCCAACTTCAAAACCAAGGAAGAGACTGAAGAGAAGCGCGGACAGTTCACTCTTGTAGTTGGAGGGTTGTTAGTGATTGCCTTTGTTGTTCCCATGGCACAATACTATGCTTATGTCTCCAAGAAATGACGTCTTGTACTTCTATCCCAGAAATGAGTAGCATAAAGAAAACTTTGTATAGATGGCCATGCAGAACAAGTGGTTGATGAGAAATTGATTGGCAGTCCGATGGTAAAAACACGAACTTTTTGAGTTGTCTGTTGGGTAGAACATGTAACTAGAGTTTTTTTTTAATCTTCGACAATTAAGGATGCCCATGCCGGCTCATGCGGATCTAGTCGAATTTCTTGGTGACTTCGATATTTGAAAATAAGTAGACAACAAAAGTTATTACATGGCCTCTTAGAACATTTCCACTTCTTGCTCTTTAGTTTTTTACTCAAACTAAAAATTTGAGCAAAACTTCTCAAAAATCCAACTCTACTGATTTACTTAAACTTATATCAAATTGAATTGATTCTACTCAAGTTTTACTCAAATAAAGTGAGACTCAAATCTTTTATTCAAATTTGGCATGGCTATTTTTTCCCTCCAATTTACAACTATTTCATTAACGAGGCTTTACTCAAGATGAGTAACCATACATGGGGTTTAAAACTCTCTCTCTAAAAAATGCCTCTCTCTTCTCCTTCCTAGTGCTGTTGGCGATGATGGAGGAGTTTGGCAGTAGGTGCCCTCCCTCCTCCGCTCACACCTTCCCCAGATCTATTCTCTATCCCCCTCCCGTTTCTGGTTTTCCTGACGGTGGTTCGCTTTGCTGGATGCGCTACCTTTTCGCCTAATGGTTTGTCGGACCGGTGCCACGCCAGTTTCATTATTGGATGACTTCAGTTCTTGGCCTAATGGCTTGTGGTGGGGCGGTGGTTCCATTTTCCTTGCGGTGGTGGTGTAGTTTAGGTTCTGGGTGGTGGTTTACGGTGGGGTGGGTTGGGTGTTTAAGTTTTGGAAGCGTGGATGATTGGCGGGATGGTGGCTGGGCGGTGGCCATGGTGGCAGGTTTTGGTGTTGCTCCTGACTTCGGCGACTTGAAGTTGCTATCGGGTTGTTCAACGGGGCAGCAACAGGGGCTCGTTCCCCGGGTTTCGGAGACGGCGGTGGCAACGACAGTCCGTTTCTTGTTGCTGTGGTTGTGTGCTTCTTAGGGTTTTATTTGTTTGGGCCTGGCCCATATCTAGTCATTGTGGGCCTTTGAGTGTTTTTAGGAGCTTATTGTAGATTTGGGTTTTTAGACCCTGGGGATGTGAGGCTTAGGCCTTTTAGTGGGCTTGTCCAATTGGGTTTCATCGATTGGTTTGGGTCTCGGATTGGTTAACTTTTTGCTCTTTGAGCATTTTGTTGTTTTCCTTGCTCTATTAGTCTTGTAATTGACAATTTCAAGATTAATAAAAAAAAGTTTCCTTAAAAAAAAAAAACGAGGCTTTTAGTCAAATTTATGTTTGCCCATTGAATTGCTTCACACCAAATAAAGCTTTTACCGAAAATTTTACTCAAATTTGAGTGAAAAGTATGAGCAGAGGGGTTGGAGATATTCTTAACCAAATTCATCACTCACTAGTTTTCGCCGTCTTGCTTGTGTAGTAAAATAATTAACTGTTTCAACTTTCAACCAGCACATAATTTTATGGGTGGGTTTGGGTCTGAGTGAGGTCTTTTTGGGTTTGCTTGGCTAGTTGCTTTTCCGGCTATTCTCCGCAATCCTTGGTCTGTTGCTAGTTTGTTGTTGCTACTGTTCTGTTGGTAGCTCTTGTTGGTTCTTTATGGGTAGGAGTTGTGCTTTGTTGCTTTTTAGGGGGCCTATTTTTGTTGGGATTTTAGGTGTTGCGGTGTTGGTTTTCGGAGTGTTGTGATTTGTTAGGGTAGTTTTGATGGTTTCTTGCCATCTCTAAGTTTTCTTCTCCTCTCTCTTTTGTAATATTTTGTTGTCATCAATGAAATATTTCTTCTTCGCCTGAGCAAAAAAAAAAAAAAAAACCCGCACATAATTATTTGAAAATGATATGGGTACACCACCAAGCATACTTCAAATGCACACCAACACATATAAAAGAAAATTTGTCACTTATTATTGCCTTTGGCAAGATTTAGTATTTTTTCCCTCAGTTGATATGTATTGGGGTAGCCCAAGCTGTTTCACTAGTTGTGTATTGAGAAGTGAGGAGGCATACAAAAGCACTTTTTTTATTTTCAGGGTCAACAATTGCTACATACTCATAACATCATCTTCAACACAATAATCTCCATTTCTCCATTTTGGAGGATGAAAATATAATTTATATCCAAAAAGTAAATTTGAAGGATTTTACTATTCATGTGAGCTCCAACCCAATAATCTACATTCCTCCATTTCTCAAACATATTGGCTATTTGAGAAATACAAAGGCCTACGATTGCCTAGGGAGCTTCTCTCTCTAAAAATTAGAATGTCCTTCCGGCCTTCTTTCTTTCCCTTTTGTTCAGCCCTTTCCTCCATTTTTCTCCTCTTCTACCTCTCTATCTCTCACCCCTCTAGTTCTTTCCTGTTTGTTTGATGCTTTGAGGGGTGGGGTTGCCGCCTCTTCGCCCCACCCTTTTGTCAGACACCCACCATCAATCCATGGTCACTTCGCTGTCTTCCCTTACCACCTCTGACCACCATACCTCCCCACCTCTTCCTCTCTTTACCACCACCACTACCCTAACCCAGATCCATGGCTTCATCTCCTCCAGAACATCCACCACTTCCTCTGTACCTTAACCTTTTTCAGTTCCCTGACTCGGGATGGTTTGGATCTGACGATGGGTTGATCTTGGGTGTCTCTGGCCCCCTCCGGCTAATAAAGTTTTCCGATGCCATGGGTGGTGGCTATGGGAGTCTGGTCTCGTCCGGGGAAGTGACTGGTTGGCAAACTCGTTGCAACTCGGTGTGACTCAATGGGGCGACTCAGTGGGTTCTCTGTTATACTAGTTTATTAGTTTCTGATTAGTTAGTCTTTGTTTTGGTGTATTTATTTTTCTGCTTTTGTTTTCGATTACTGCTGAGCTATAGTGTGTTATGGTTTGAGCTTGGAATCCGTTGGGATTCTCTACCGCTACCACTTGAATCGAATTCATTATTCTGCTCCCTAGGTGTCGGGTCTGCTTTGACAGGTGTGTCTGCAAGTCGGTGGCCCAGTTAGGCGCCTTTGCCGTTCTTATTTCATTTGTTAGTGGCTTTGGTTTCATTCTTGTCTTTCGATGTAATCGGTGCCGGATGGCGTGTTGAATGATATGCCGACATTTACAAAAAAAAAAAAAACAAATATATTGGCTGTTTCATTAGAGGGTGAGGACAAAAGAAGACATGAGAGAAATTTGGAAAGGATAAATAGTGAAATGGAGGTGATCCTCCATATTTGGAGGGTAAACAAACAATTCTCTAAAATGGAGGGGGAAATTGAGGATGGGTAGGGGTGATGTTTTCCTTCAAAATGGAGGAATTGGGGCAAAAATAGAGTGATGGAAGGTGGGTTGAAGATGCTATAAACAGTATCTAAAAATGGCTCTCAAAATTTGAAATCAGTGACTAGTGAATTTGATTTGAAATCAGTGCCTAGTAAATCTGATCTGCTCATTTTAAATTTTGAATAATTTTTCTAAGGCAAATGCTAGGAATTGCCCAATGGGTGGTCACCAGAGTAGTCCACGCGCGCGTGAGCACTTAAGTTTTTACCAAGAATCACTGGCATTAATATTGCAGCCTTCTTGCAGGTGTCGCGATTGCCTCTGGCGAAAATGACAAAACTAACACCACCGACTTCCTTTTTCCCCAGGTTAGAGTGGTACGACAGCACAACTTAGGAATAATTTATTAGGAAGAATTATACACGTTGCTCCACCACCACTAATAACAGGTGTTAGACAAAAAAATGGGTTTTGGGTAAACCAATTTTTTTTTAATAATCGGATGTCCGGGCTAGTTTGTACGTACTTCGATTAATTTTGGGGCCCTGGAGATAACGAGGGCATAACAACTAGTGGTCCCAAGAGTTTATTGGCAAGAGAAATCGAACTTGAAACCTTAGGTGGGAGCAATTCCCTAAGTCCCAAGGCAAGACCACAAGTTGGACTCGTTTTGAAGTTCCACAAAATAATCGAAATTGTCAAATTTATTTTGAACATATTTGTAAAAAAAATTTGAGCTTGGATCATAATTTTATACTTTTTGTTTCTTCTCGTCGAAACAAACCAATAATACACAAAAAGTTAATGAAAATTAACAAACGCGAAAAAAATTAAATAAAAAAAAATTGGCCTTTTCTCCAACATTAAACCATGTTCACCCATTCCCCTAAGTTACAAGTCAAGACCATTTGGCTAATTCCTTGGGGTTGAATTTTTTTTTGGTTTTGGTCTTGATATCGTGTGCCCACTGAGCACACACGAAAAAAAAAACAAAAAACACGAGCTCCAATGCACTTTTTACATTTTTTTAATACATCTACATCTACAAGTGGTGGCTAGCTCATGCGGTAGAGCTCTCTTGGATGCCCCACACTGCATCTCGGGATCGAGTCCCTTTCCCCGCTCCACAATTGTTAGCTACCTTATTCTCCGCCGACCGCCTAGGGGCAAGGTTCTAAAACTCGCTAGGCACTCCTAGGGCGGCCGGGCACCTTCTAGCTTCCAGGGTCGAGTACTCGGTGCCTAGTCGGGCAATTAGTCGAGCTAGTCGGGTTAGTTGGGCTAGTCGGAGAGGGGCCTTCTAGCGCCTATGCGGTGAGTACTTGGCCTTCCGGACCTTCTTTTAGAACACTGCCTAGGGGTGTAGAAACTTGAATGAAATTTGTAACCACGAATAATCAGAGAGAGAGAGAGAGAGAGAGAGAGAGAGAGAGAGAGAGAGATGAGGTATATTCTGCCTGGTGACTGCATGTGCGTTTGTTGTTGTGGTACTGATAACAAATGCTTCCAAAGGGTTTTCTTTTTTCTCTTCCATCTTCAACATTGTCGTGGACTACTGGTGGCAATGCCTCCCTTTCCTCGTCCTTGATCGTTTTCCAACTTGTCCTTTACCTTAATTCCATTTTTTCCACCTTAACTTTTGTATTAAATCTGTTTGCTTCGATCACAACAAAGATGTTTGCTTCTCGTACCCAACTACGTACAGCGTACGGTTTGCTCATTTGTTGGCTTGTATAGGGACCGTTTTGATGATCTAAAACTATTCACTTTATCGACCATTAGAATTTCAATGTGCTAAAAGATATCATCCATCAGCATGGATTAATATCTTTTCGGAACAAATTTTTATCGAGGGAAATAACTCAGGGACACTCGATCAAATCCATGTTTTTTTCCAAATATTGATTGATATCCAATGAAGATGATTTTTCACAGAATTGATGTTCTCAATAAGTTCTACAAACTGAATAGTTTAGATCATCAAAACAGACCATGGGCAAATTGCAGGAATGGGCTTGTGGTCATGAGAGGGAGGATGTCGGTTGCGTTTATTGGCTTTCTGATTCGTTAAGTTCCAAATAATTTTTCACCTTTACTTGGAAGATGAAAATCATTCTTTGGGAAGAAAATCCATCATATGTTGAAAGTCGAATAGAAATTTCATTGATCTTTTATTTTTTGTCTTGCCAAAATGCTGGAAAATGCATGCATGCACGTATGGTTATATGGCATGAGAAGAAGTAAGAAGAAGGAGAGAGATGATAAAGAACTAGAGAGGGTTGTAGCGGGAGTTGCTAGAGCCAGAGCTTTGATAAGAGATGCCTTGAATAATCAAAACCGTTCATCTTCGCCTCTTGACTGATCAGATTATGTTCCCTGGGGGACATCTATAGGAATGTTATGCTTTCCGCAGGTACATACTCAAAGGACAAATTTTTACGCTTCATCTTCGTGGTTAACCGGGTGCCATACTACCATTTTATTCAAGCCATTATAGCATTGGAATGCACTAACAAGGTAGGGAAATTATAGCCTGGCCTTATCAGATATGTTGTGGGTATAAAGCGATCCGAAGTAATTCAAGATATTTTATTCGCTAATTGATGGTCCAGTAGAACGATGTAGTTTTGAAATCACAATTATGGCCGTTTGAATTTGAAGCTAATAAACCATAATATTTGACATTTTTTTGTACAACAAAATGAAAAACTACGTACTTAAAAATACACGGGATCAAATGAATATTTGATATATTTGGATGGAGTACTGTAGCCTTCGCCCGCCCCCTTTTCCAGCCAATTCTTGCCTTATGCCATACAGTTTTATTATTTTTCTGAATTGCGCAGAAGCTACCAGTTAATGGAAAGGGTGTTATTTTTCAATGGTTTTTGGAATTGAGAATAGTACTGGTCAGCAGCAATGAATAACTAGCTCTGAAGACATGGATACGTCTTGTACTCATTCGCCAACCCTGCATCACCTTATTCCAATCGCACAAATAACAGGATTTTGTAATTTTTGGCTGAGGAAATAGAGTGGAGATGTGCCCTCCTAATACGACCAGTTCGGCTTCGTCGAATCTCCCCGTACTCAATCTCAGTTTTGGTGTTTTTGCTTTTATCCCTTTTGTTTGTCATAGCACTAGTCAATGTTACACTCGGTCCAGAGAGATTTTGGATCTCGTTCCAGTCTCCATGGGCGCGAAGAGTTGGCTTATCGCAGTCTTTATCTGTAGACAAAAATGAAGAATTAGAAAGGCCTTCTAGTCTTATTGGTACAGCAGATGCTCCACTGGCTTCTTCCTTGTTGAGAAACACATCAGTAAGTTGTTTCATGTATTTTCTCTACTTACATCACAACTTTTCAAACTCTAAATAGTGATCAAAGGAAGAGCAGCAATCTCCTAAAAGCCCTGCCATGGACACAGGAGGGAGACTAAAAGCAGCTTTGGCAAAAGCCCGGTCTCCCATTCGAGAAACTTGTCAAAACAACGACATGACCTCGATCCATCAAGATCCTGACTACGTCCCTCAAGGCCCTATATATAGAAATGCCAATCCATTTCATTGGTACAAAATTATCGATCCAATTACTTCCTCAATACCAGAAATTCAAGTAAATTCATGCATGTACTTATTGTTATGTTTACGGTATTTTTAGGGGTTATCTGGAAATGGAGAAACTGTTCAAGATATACGTCAACAAAGGAGCGCTCCCATTGTTCCACACTGGTCCCTGCCAAAAGACCCGGATGTGGCTCTGTTGTATTTCCTTCAGTTTAGTGTGATCATGATGGTTCAGTACCTATAGGTGCCCGGTGCCCATGAGTACCACGCGATAGGGCATGCTGTCCCGGACTATGTCGATGTAGTTTCTTGGAGACATCTGTTCTGGAACCGGAGCTTCAGTGCTGATCATTTCATGCTCCCTTGCCATGACTGGGCCGGTAAGTCTATATATGTGCAAAAAGCTTTGAGTTGAAAATGATTCAACACTAGTCTTCTTATGAAAATGATTCCACTGTGTGGGTAATGCGAATTTCTGAGTCTGCCACTGCTCTTTAAAACCTTCAAAAATGTGACCACTAACAACGAAAAAACTTGAGATTATGAACCCTAATCTGAATCGAACGGTCTAAATATCGCGAATTCGAACATGAGTGAAGCCCAGTCTCCTCCAAATTGTTGTCTCTTATGTAGCATTTGGATTTTGGATTTATGAACTGGAATCAGGGGATAGTAAATTGTAACTACAAAAATAAAAGTTTGATTCTGTTCCGTCCATGGAAAATTCCCCGCAAGTCCATAGTCTAAACACAACTCTACACGTAAGGTTCAGCAGCCTTAGAACTAGATACCGATTGGAATTTCGTCAACAAATATTTAGGGAACAAATAAAAAGACAGTTGGCTTAATTTAAGCCGAACACAACCTTATTTGAGTACTTGGCACTTTGGTCATGCTTCTTGATTTGTTGACTTGAACAATGGCTTTTTCGCCTAATGTTTAGGAATTCCCCCCCCTGCTTTGAATTATCTTGACTAGAATTATTCACTTGAATTGTCTTGTTTGTGTTTTTGACATACACGGCCACATAAGGTACCTCCTTTTAGAGCAGTGGAAGGAAAAAGACCAAGACGTTCAAGTCTATGACAGCCTTCCTAATGCCGTCTCCTATGAATCTCCTACGAATCGTTGGTGAAGTTGCAAGCCCATGGTTAGTTTTGGCAATTTCCTGTTTTGATTTTGGATGGGTACGTCCCTCCGTTAAGTGATGTTTTGAATTGGAAGGCGTTTTCGGTTAGTGTCGTGGTTAAGGACATAGCAAATTTGAAGACTATATTTATGGGCATATCTCAGAGAGAGTACTTAAGATTGCATAGGAGAGTGGCATTTTGTGATTAATGATTTTCCCAATAGGTTTGATATTCACATGATTATTCGCTCCATTTTGCTACGAAGATTGAATGCTCTGTTACAGGATTGATCACACTGGAATCCAAATCGGATCATGTTTTTTGTTTATGAGTTTTGCTTATGCGGTTGATGTGCAGTTAGTTGGGGAGCTCAAATCCTTCGAACGCTATTTGCCTGTACGAGCATTCCGGTGCATTGCCAGTTATTGGAATATTGCGTGAAATTTGAGATGTGAAGATTCTCGTGCGACTCAAAGTTGAGTAGAGAGGATTTGAGGATACTTTTAGAAGATGTTATGTGGATAGGAGCAAAATATTTCTTGAAGACTTGGGAGTAACGATGATGGGTTTTGGGGTTTCAACGACTTTGACATTGATTTATTAGACCACGGCAATAATCGAATTTTGGTTATTTCTGCAATTTGATCTAAAAAGTTTGGTTTTTACCCTTTTTTTTTTTTTTTTTTTTTCACTAAGCTCATTTTCATGGTGACGCGGCTATATAATGAATTTACGTAATTTTATTCAGTCATGCACAAAAAAGTGAGAAAGTTCTAGTAGGTTGAGATTTTGTTATCTTCTCCACCTACTTTTTACTCACTCCGTCCCTTTTATAGTATGTATATTTCTATTTTGGGCTGTCCCTTAATAGGTGTGTGTTTTGAAAAGTTAGTGGGTACATTTCCTATTTTACCCTTAAAAGTAGATTCTTTTTTAATAAGTTAGTGGGTATTATAATATTGATAAGAGTAAGTAATGGAAAGTAGATGTAAAAGTTGATGTGAGAGAAAAATAATTGAAATTCTCAGGTAATACACTTAAAAAGGGACGGAGGGCGTATTGTTAACTCTTGCCCGTAAAAATGGCATATGGACCTTGACGTACAATGCTGCTCGATAATATATTTGTTATTAATAGACTTGCAAAAACACTTCTATAAAAAAAATTATAGGCGATCTCACATATTGAAAATGAAACTCATGTCTTAGTAAAAGAAAACAAATCGAAATATCTTAAGGCTTCATCTTTAAGAAAAGGAAAACAAATCGAAATAGCTTAAGGGTTTACTATGGGAGAAATGACTACGCGTGTACAATCAATTCTCCAAAAAAAAAAAAAACATATTTTGGGGGGGAAAACAGCTACCCTCCGCTCGAAATAGCTTAAGGGTTTTACTATGGGAGAAATGTCTACGTTGTACAATCAATTCTCAAAATAAAAAATAAAAAAATTTTGAGGAGGAAAACAGCTACCCTCCGCTCGAATAGTAGATGTTTTGGAATATAATTCGAGATGGTGATTGGAAATAGTTTTCTTTTGTAGAGGGAATTCTTTACATTTGGAGTAAGTATTTTCCTCACATTCATCGGCTGGATTTTTAATGGATACAACTTTTTTAATACCTATAATCTTAAGACGAACTTCATAGCGGGAATGTAAGAACCTACTTGTAAATGTTGTGGCTCACATGATATTAAGATGAGTAATTGGCTTGGATCTAGTCAGAGAAGTGAATGCATGACATGGGCCATGATACCTCATTTAATCTCACCATGATGGGCGGGTAAGATGTTAGTGTATATGAGGAAGGGTCCTCTCTCTGCTCAAGGAAGCTTTCAACTTCAGATTTTCCCATCTCTAAAGTTTGTCTGAGTATTAAGAAAAAAGAGTCAGGAGAGAGAAAACCACTTCCTTTGGGTAATCACCCAATAAAGAAAATCAGGAGCAATCTTCCGGGTGTCTTTAATTTAACAGTTGGATTACCACCTAGCTTATCGGCAAGGATCAAGGTTGGTAAATCCTATTTATGTATATGATAAATTCCGCATAATGTTTATTTGTGAAAAAACACATGATGTTCTAGATCCTGAAATTTAAGTTTACAGGGAACTCATCCAAACTTATCTTGGTTCCAATATTATCGTGTACAATAATAAAAACAAGGAGTTTGGAGTATCTTATGGCGGTGTCCCATAACCAGTTAACCACTCAATAGTTTTTGTAGGGAGACAGAGAGAGTTAAAAAAATGATGAACTCTGTCCGTGCATCAGCAGGAGATCAACTTTACCCATTACCCTCAAATGTGTGAAAAATGTTATGACATGACACGTGGAAATAATAAGGTCAAGTAAGACTTCTCATCTGGACCATTTGTCATTCCTTAATTTCCTTGGGTACACAAACCATTTGTTATTCCTTGATTTCCTTGGGTACAACATTCGTAGAACAAGAAAACCCAGTGGACAAGACTGAGCTTTTACAGGGGGACGAAAATGCGGGATGAAAACAGTAAGCTCACAGACTCTTTATAGTAGTAGAGATTTGTAGTGTGAAAGGGTTATCTGAAAATGGATAGTAACAACTCTGCACCACAATCTTGCCATTACTTTCATAGGCCCTTCTATATATTTTGATTTGAAAGTTTGTAATTTTATGCCAAAGATAAAAAAGAAGAAGAAGAAGAAGATAACATTTGTCTCAAGGTTGATATGGTAACACAATAAAAATTCAAGAGGATCTCTAAAACCTGAACAATTTCTCTATATTTTCCTCCCTTCTTTCCTTAACGTACGAATTGAATGTAAACCTTCGATGCTTCTTCTTTTTGCTTTTGAATTTATAGGTCACCTTACTCATCTCTCTCTTCCCCTTAATTCTCTCCCCCAATTTTTCGATAAACCACGTCTCCAGCAAAAGCATCTGAAAAAGCTGATGGAGAAGGGGTTATTGTTTAAAGGGAAAATGCAAATTACCTTCCTATTGTTAGGCCTTTTGACAAATGACTTCCCTTAGTTTTAGTAATGACCAATTCGCCTCTCAATGGTTTTGGAATAAAGTGTTACCCTCACGTCTTCCAACCAAACTAACGGAAGATATATGTTGGAAATAATTATTGTATATGGGTGGTATGTAGTTTGTGTTCAATTAGGAAGATTGTAATTAGACCAATTAGGCAGGTAGAATAATTAGATTTTATTTATTTTCCTTATTTGCCTTTGTATCCAGTCTATAAATAATTCCTCCATGTGAGAAGAATAACATATCAATCGAATATTTTGACATGGTATCAGAGCATGTTCCAAGAACCTAATCTTTGCTTTTCTTCGTCGATTGTTGTTGTCAATCAAACCATTGTATCTCTCTTTCTCTTGACATAGCAACACCAAACGAGGATCTGGACCAACGACATCAGCCTTAAACGACTTCCACCGACTTTGTTTCTGCACACTTTTCGACTTAGATCTGAAGAACAGAGGCTACCCACGTTGATCCACGACCACAACAACCCTTGCCGAAAGCTCATCGACGTTCGACGACCCTCGTCAGAGCATTCTCAGCCTCCAACGAACCCCATCCGTTTCCATCATCCTTCGCCAGTCATCATCAGACCTCTGACGACCTCCTTGTAGCCTCATCAGACCTTTACTCTCTCTGGGTGTTCTCATATCTGGTATTTCTACTCTAAACAAACAAATCCCTTTTGCTTTAAACAACTGGGTTTATCTGCACTTGCTTCGAGTCGGTAGTATATTTCGTTTTTATTTATCATGGGTGATAACAATGATAGAAATGTGAAAAAAGACACTACTGCATCAAACACCAAGGATGTTGTTGAGGATGTTGTTAGAGATTATCGTTGTTCTCTCACCATAATTAAATTAAATGGATCCAACTATCTATCATGGTCGCATGTTGTGACTGTCTCTCTGCGAGCAAGCGGTGAGACTTCCTATATCACTGATGGTCCATCCACTGATCCCACTTGGACCCAAAATGATGCCCATGTAATGACGTTACTTTGGAATAGTCTTGAACCTGATATTTTTAATAATGTTGCTTGTCAAGAGGCGTCCAAAGCTGTTTGGGACACTCTACGAGAGTTATATTCATCAGATCAGAACACTTCTCGTATTTTTCAAATTTATCAGCAGATTTTCTCTTTCGAACAAGGAAGTCGTTCACTCGATGATTATTTCTCCACATTAAAAGGGATGTGGGATGAGTTAAATGTTTACCAACCTTTAACAACAAAGTTAACCATTCAGTAGAGGTACATGGATAAGTTTCGGGTTACAAAATTTTTGTCCAGGCTAAATTCAGAACTTGCTCCTCTAAGTTCTCAGATTTTATCTGGCAAGGAAATTCCTACTATTGGCGAGGCTTATTCTCGTATTCGACGGGCTACTACTCATTCGTCTGGTTTAGAGCGTTTGACTCCATCTGCTCTTACTGCTCCCACTACATACCCTGGTTCATCTTCTGGGAATTTTGGCAATCACAATCCCCCCCATGGTCATAGTAGTTCCTCTAAACGTGGTGGTCAACGTGGAGGATGTGGGGGGCGTGGTGGTCGTGACACCAAGAAGTGTACTCATTGTGGTGCAACCAACTACGATGTTGAGTTCTACTGGAAGCTCCATGGTAAGCCGGCTTGGGCTAATCAGGCTACACTTGAGGGGGAGCCATCTGCACTTGCTCCTGCTCAGATTGCTATATCCAAGACCGAGTATGATTCTATGATTCAAATGGCTAATGCATCCGCCATTCCATAACCTCTCCACCATTACCCTTCCACTCCACCACCACTGTTAGGATCAAACGCTTACCATCTCACAAAAATCCGTAGTTCTGTTTTTAGAGCGGTTGCATGGAGTGGCATCATGTAACAAAATCCATGGGGGCACTCAGGGTCCAACAATCCCTCCCTCACGGTGACGCTCCCGCGACTCGAACCCGTGACCTCCTGGCTTTGATACCACTTGTCGGACCGTTTTTTCACCAACTCTCCTAAAATCAATTGGTGGTAGGAAGGGTTTCAATTAAATCTTTTATGGCATTCGACATCGCAACCGCAAGACTATTTTCAGAGCAGTCGCAGGGAGTGACATTGTGTAACCAAATCCATGAGGGCGCTCCGGGCCCAACAACCTGTCCCTCACGATGATGCTCCCGCGACTCGTACCCATGACCTCCTGGCTCTGATACCACTTGTTGGACCACTTTTCCACCATCTCTCCTAAAACCAATTGGTGGTAGGAAAGGTTTCAATTTAGTCTTCTATGACATTCGACATCGTACCCGCAAGACTGTTTTCAGAGCGGTCGCAAGGAGAGACATTGTGTAACCAAATCCATGCCATGAGGGGGTTCCGGGCCCAACAACCACCACTTTGCCACTCTCATTATCACCACCAGCACCATCACTCCCACCACAACTACCACCATCACTGCTGCCACTACACCACCAGCACCATTACTCTACAACCACCACTACCACTACTCCCACCACCATCATCACCACCACCACTCCGCCACTCCCACCACCGCGATGCCACCACTACACAACTAATGAGTCATTTTCTAGCGATCCCAACCAACAACCTGCAAAACAAGGTGTATGAAACTACAGTGATTCTGGTCAACACCCTTCTGATGCCTAAGTTAGTTTAGGTAGGAGAATAGTAGAATTGACTAGTGTTAGGGAAGTTGTGTGTACCTTTTACCTGTTGAAGGTATGACATTTATAGGCACCCAAAGAAGGTATACTTTGAATATCTGGCATAACCAACCGGATTTGGTGGGGGATTTTATCCCGGAGGGATCTCCCGTCTGTTGGGGATTTATTTGAATTTGTATGTTTGGTATTATAGCGCTAACCCCTTCAGATGCAACGGATTGCTTATAATTTAAATTCCCGTTGAGGATGCACTGAGGATATTCCTTCCCAATTCTAAGGGATCAGTTATAACAACCATGTCTTTCTGACCAAAAGGCACCTGGTTTGCTCAACTCATTCTACTCGGACTGTCCGAGTAGAGCACAAATCATGCTAGCACAGAGCTGAGTAAGAATTTGGCAAGACCAAACCAGAATGAGTAAACATCACATTACTGTTTGGACCCAAACAGTTTACATATCCAAGTAAGGTGGACCATAATTCTGCTTGGAGCCCAATTTGGCGTCATAAACAACCACCACCACCACTGCCGCCGCCACCACCACTCCACCGCCATTGCACCCCGCCCCCCCCCCCCCCCCCCCCCCCCACACCCTCCCTCCTCCCCCCCACCCACACCCCCCCCCAACACAACCCCATCCTCAAGCCACCATAACCACCACTCCACCACAGTTATAAATTCATGGTGATTATTAGTAAAAGAGAACTCGATCCATCCTCGAGTTATCTTGCCATTATTATTATTTTTTTCTTAATTTGATTTTTGCATTCAAGTATGAATATATGAAAGGTAAAGTAAAAAAAAAAAATAGTGAAATTAATAACTCAACTCGTTGTACATATCAAACAGCTTATTTAATTGAGTGCTTAAAATTCAGTGTGTATCA